>JAYRBW010062731.1:0-30186 GCA_036023295.1 Invenusta paracnida
GTTATACAATTATAAATATCCTAGACAAAATGCTTTTAGTATAATATTTTTTTTAAGCAGTTAGCTCAAGTCCAGTAATATTAACTAAAGAGCCAACACATTTAACGGATATTTCATTTCTTTTATGGGTTGAGCAAACACACTTTCCACCATTTTTGGCTTATATTAATATTGTATATTGCAAGAGAAAAAACAATCTGCTGAAATATTTCACATGAAAGTTAAGATGCCTCAGGTTATGAAATTTTTTTATATATATATATACAATTGCATTTCTTGAATTACATTTAGTAGGTAAGGTTTAAAAAGAACCAAAAAACAAATCGATTTATCTTTTTTTGTGGGTTTACAATCAGAATAAATTTAATGCATAATTAAAGTTTTACAGAGTCAAAAAACAAAACAATTCCGATTACAAATTATACGAGACACATATTTTTTTAAATGTCTTTATTTAGCGTTTGCATCTAGTTTGTCGAATCGTATATATTATGCAAAATTGAATGCTAATAAACGCTGGCGTTCCTGGTACCTTGAATTAGCCTGGTACCCTTCTGACTCGCAAAGAACGGAATATTCACAACCAAGCTATTTGCGGAGAGTTGCGTAGATAAGGGGCTGTGTAACAAAGATAGGAATCATGGAGCTTAGAGAAGGAAGGGGTAATTTAGCTGCTGGATGTAAAAAAACTGGAAATTCACATTAAATTCTGAAAGACGCAAGAAAGAGAGGTGAACAGAAAACGAAGAGGAGAGGGAAAGAATTGTAATAAATTTCATAACCCCTTCTATACTGACATTTCGTCCGAAATCTTCCAAACATTTCTCTCGCAGGAGGACGTACGTATCTACCCCTTGCTCAAGACTGATTGATCGTTTTCGATTGGAATTATTAAGTTGTATATGTATGTATATGCATGCAAACGCCCTACTAGGCTGCGCTGAATAAGCCTGGAAGTTGGAAGAAATGCAATGCAACTCAACATGACTTTTTTCCTGTTTTCGGGGAGCTTGTTTCCAACTTTCTAGCTCGATGCGTGTGTGTTGAGAGTCTTTAGTTAACGAAACTTTAGAGTAAAGTGAGCCATTTTCCCAAGACTTCACCCTCTCAAACCCTCTGGATTGTCCTACAAGGTTTCTCCGGTTTTTACTGGATATTTCGATCTTCCCTTCTGTATTTCCGCGATCTTGAGTTGCATTTCAAAGTTTGCAAGAGAGCGAGAAAAGTAGAAATGTCTAACTTAGCAACGACTGCAAAGAGGATCAGTAACAAAACTCTTGGATATGGACCAAGTTTGATCGAATGGAGAAGAATATCAAGTCCACTTTCATATTTTGTGAGGAGCGGTTTAGCCGCAGCCGGTAGGAGAAGCGCGCAAATTAAGGATGGGAAAGGAAAATAAGAATTGGTCGATGGATCATTAAATAAGTTAGCGACGGAGGGTTGAACACACGGACACACTAGTTCGTATTTTTGTATGTGAGTACGGTTATACCGCCCTAACAGAGGCGTCCTGCTTGCACACAGCGCAGCGCCTTAGACTAAGATGAGACTTTCATATCTTGTTTATCTTAGTTACTTGATGGAAAGCAACGTAAAAGTACGTCCCACATTAAAGAAGGCGGGAAGATGCGTTACATTCTTGGGTGATAATGTAATCGATAATTCGGGCCAATATACAAGCCAAGGTGGCTTGTTGGTCTCTCTATGTTTGAGTAGTGCTGAAGCGTTAGGGTTAGGGTTAATAGTGCGGCCCCAGGAAATTGACTAATTTGCTTCTGGAATTCATACGTCATACTGGGATAGTTTTCTTCCTGGTAAAGAGAACGTTAGTATTGAAACTTCCTGTACCTACTATTATTTTAGATAATGGGGAGTGAAAGAGAGATGATACATCGTGAAGGATTTCTATTTCCGAAAATAAGTCCAAGCTTATCTTGCTATAGCTTCTTGCATAAAACTGACACCCCCTTTGACATAAAACCAGTAGGAGGATGTCTGTTGGTCTTGTTTTCTGGACATATTTACTGCAGAGGAAGGGGCAGAACAGGAGAACAGAAAAAAATGAAGGTAAAATAAATAAGAAAGATAGTTAGAACGGGAGGGCATTACGTTACACGTTTTCCGCATTTTCCCTGGGTATAGAGCCTTATACCTTATTCTACTTATACTAATAATATTACAAGCAATACATTATGGAATCCGGGATTTTGATTAGGAGAAAATTGAGGGATTTAAAGTTCCCTGCGCGGGGGTGGGGGGGAAGAAATTGGATCATCGTGTTATTTCTGTTATGTTCTTCTAGAAACCATCTTCAATAGAAAATAGAAGAGAAATGGGAGGATAGGGAAAACACCAAGAGAAGCCCCCGGAAGAGTGCTTCTGGACACAAACTGAAGCAAAACTGACGTTGATGGTGGTTTCTGAGATAATTGCAGGCTTCAGAATGATTTAAACCATCCAATGATAATTACAGTTCCTTCATTTCATGAGCATATCCTTCCAAAACTTGTTTTCTCCCCATTTCTCTACATTAAAGGGGAACGAATTTATAGTTACACGTTGAAATAGAACTAAAGTTAAGAAATAGTTTCTTTAGACTTCTAAGATACAGCGGTAGGTCTACAATCTAATTTTATTACACTGCTTATTAAATGTATAATAAAGTTGTATTTCGATCGCAGATTCCGATATATCCACGTGCGTAAGTATTGTTTTATTACCGACCCACATATTTTTACTCACTTCTCAAAACCTATAATTAGCTCGCTTTCCTGGAATCAAATACACATTGAAAGATAATCCTGCCTCTTGTGTTCTAGACAAGCGTTGTTGCGTTCTTCAGTGCGGGTATAGCTTGTGTTATGTTATATTTTAAATATCTCAACTGGAAAGTGTATTAAGAAGAAATATATTGATTTTCAGAATAGAAGTGATACAATGCATACAACACACGCACAGGTGTATTTGAAAGAAGGCTGAGAATATTGAGAACAAAACCCATTTCTCGTCGTGCTTTGACGCCTTATTGATTTCCGAAGACTAAACAATATATATCATTAAAAGTGAATTAACCTTTGAAGTATTGTAATTTTTTGTAAATTCGCTATCTTGTTTGAAGTCAGAAAGATATTATGTAGCTAGATCATAGGTGCATTCACATAGTATGACATTGGACGTTATTTATATCCTTATATATTCTTTTCATGACTCGATTAATTTTTCCTTCGTTTTTGTTATCATTGTTTTCCAATACTAACAACGTTAATACCCATAAACGTATCTACAGTATAAAATCTATTGCATACAATGCAATATACAGACACACTTAACGGGTTGTTTTATATTACATATTATATTTGCGCCAGTAAAAAAATATAATTTTAGATAATGCTACTTTGTACGTTTATATTTGTTCTTTATAAAAATAATAATATATCGAGCAACATAAACGATTTTTTATAATAGTTGAGTTATAATTTAATGTGTGTAGAAATGTCAATGTGTTCAATGAAAGATAATCTAAATTGAAATTCGTTGAACAATTTATTGCTTTATTATATAATTAGCAGTTAAGCAGTTTAATGAACTCATCATATATACATAAAATATATACATAGGTAATGAATTGAAAATAACAACTAACACATGAAGAGTATCCTCATAAACAGGATATTATCTTAAACTTTCATTTACATAAAACGCATCTTTATATATACATTACGAGTCTTCACAAATGCGTGCTATATTATATCTGGTAATATAATTAATATTAGCCTATTCAAAACGGCATTTTATTAACTTACGCACAACTAAATATAATACGATTTTGGTAACTTCGAAATTATTTAAATATTTGTGGTACTTCTGTGTATAACAAAAATTCATTTATAAAAAATTTACGGATAATAATGTATACAATATACAATAATATTATGAATTTTATAATTTAAAATATTAAAAGCGTATAGATGTATGTATATTAACAAATTCATTAAGCTGTTTAAAAGAGGTGTATCATCAGATTTATGTATAACTTGTACATATATTAGCTTCCTACTAATTTGTTATTGCAATTTATTGCATCTTATTGCAGTTTTATGAAATCAAATTCAAAAACGTTATTTTCGATATCCAGTTACAGGAATTATCTTATTGCTATGTATATTGTTGTTGCTACGTTGTTATTGGTGATTGATTTCTGTAAAACAGATCTTTCTTAGCTGAATCTGCAAATTATGTTAGTCGTAAATTCGTATCATTCACCATAATGTAGATTGCGTCTTATATACAACCAAACTTTAATTTGAAAGTTTTCCTAAAGTGGACATATATATGCAATACAACTATATGTAAATATTTAGAAAGAAAGAAAATATCAGAAAGAAATTTAAGTAAATATTCAACCCATGCACGCAATTTACGGAAATATCGTTCCTTGAAAATTGAAATCTTTTCCACTAGCATGCATATGAATCTGAGTTTCTGCCATTTAAACCGTCATCTCTCAATCACAAATATTTCATATTTTTCTTTTCTAGGAAAATTCAACGACGCTTGGTTCATAGATATTCCCAATTAATTAAATCGATAGCTAATCATTATTATTTCTCTCTTGTGTTATATACTAAAGAGGTACATCTTAGCAAGCCATGAATGTGAGAATCAATTGATAATGCTCGGTATTCTCAAAGCATTCATAACTTCGTCAAATACATAGTGCCTTATCAGCGTTCCTAAATTATGGGAAACGTCATCTGCGTTGCAGCTCGCCGTTAGACAAATTTATGCACAGCAAGGTCTACGAGTGTAGGATGAGGGCTTCCTCAGGGGTCCAACTAACCAACTTTCTCTCCTCCCAGACTTCCCAGAACATCTCAGGTTTGACTTCACTCAATGCTCTTCTCACGATTGCATTCCAACACAAGCTCAGCCTGGGTACTAAAAATAATGAGCTAGCTTTAGTGTTTTTACCGTTTCTGAGCGCTAAATTGATTGAGCCAATATATATTCCACCGAAAGATGAGATGGATGAGAGAAGCGAAGAGAATGGGTTGTTGTTATTCATCTATAGGTAAATAAAAATGGGGATGATGGGGAGAGGGATATTTTTAGACATTTATCTATGCAATATTTTACAGTCAGTATTGTACATACGTACCATTTTATAAACACAGGCACTGTGGCTGAATAAATGTGATAAGGAGCAGGCAATAGCGACTAATGTACATAAGGGTTGTCTTTACTTAATGGAGAAATGAAATCTTTATATTTTGTCGAGTAGTAACTTGTGGATCAGGAGTTTTTTTAATCCTAAGTCTATACCATATTATGTATGTAAATTAGTCGTATTATTATTGATTATACTCATAGCTTGCATAGTAAAACGCGTCGTGTTTTATTAATAATTTTACAATTTACATGAAGGCTACAGCAGAAACAAAAGTATTACGTCTATGTTTTAATTGTTCTGCATCTAAGTTTTGACACAGTTATACTTTAAAGTCGACAGTTAGTTTTATCTGAAATTTAAGAAGATTTTAAAGACAAAAAATAAATATGATTGTTTCCAACCAGTTAAAGATATTGATATCAATATTATTGTTATCACACGCCAAATAAATATTTCTCAACTAAAAGTACATTTTCAGAGGGCTCATCCCCAATATTTACGAAACTCCAATTATATGAAAATATTTCTATATAATTAAAATTAGTTTCTGAATTTAGACGCGTAGACAATCCGCCATAAATGGTGCAAACTACCCTTTCAGTGGTTCCAAACGTGTTAAATTTGTAATATTTTATAACGGAATTATGTCTAAAATAGACATAAAAAAATAAATTTATTATAAAATACCAGATCGATGAATCATTAGCTGGCCAATGATTTCCGAAATAATAGCATTCTTAAGTGACTAGATTTCCAAACTATTTTACATTTATTTCACACATTTGGAAACAATAAAATGTTTCCAAATCTTTTGGTTTAAAACAATACTATTTTTATAAATGATTTACAGTTAAGCATTTATTTCAAATTGAAATATTTTTAGATTTTCCACGTAGCATGTCGGTCAATAATAGTGATATATTTTTTAAAGATAAATATTGATAATATACATGCATTGATTGAACCTGCAGACGTTCTGTATGTGTATAATAATATAACCTTTCGAGTAAAAATACGTATTAATTATATATTTGAGACAAATATCAATTACACCAAAATCCGGAATATCTACGATTTAATCTTCAAACAAATGACTTTCTATTTTTAAACATAGCGTCATCCGTCAACGAAATTTCCTGTTAATGTGACAATATTGCGAGAATCACATCAGCCTTTGATTCTATTGAATTATACATCTTCGATTCATATATAGTGTAACAACTAATTTTCTGACAGCATTTTCATATTTCCGTGCTATTTCCAGTCACAATGGACCAATTCAATGGCGAAGCAGGCGGCAAGGGAAAGCGGGACATTTTCGACCACTTCTTCAGCTACGTGAATAAGACTCTCTTCGTCTTTAAGCTCTTCTACTTCTTCTTCTTCGCCGCTTTCGGGTCCCTCTTCCCGCTTATCTCTGTCTACTTCAAGCAGCTCGGCATGAGCGCCTTCCAAAGCGGCGTGCTCGTCGGCATTCGACCCTTTGTTGAGTTCTTCAGTGCCCCCTTCTGGAACGGCTGCGCCGATCGATGGCGCAAGGGCAAACTCATTCTCGCCATGGCCCTGGTCTGCTGGATCGCCTTCACGCTCGGCCTCAATTTCGTCCAACCTTCGCCCAACGGTTGCCTGGTCTCCCTGGGGAACGGCTCCAAGATGCATCGGGTAGCCGATCCCTACAAGATCACGGAGAAGAACACACTGATCGACGAGGCCCACCGCTTCTACAAGTACAACCAGGGCAAGTCCCCGATCCAGCTCGACCCGAAGAACATCGTGAATCGGGACCCCTCTGCGGGAACTCTCGTTGTGCCAATGCTGGGGACGGTGGTGTACACCCAGGAGCACGTGAATCAAGCCTTCACGAAGCTCCTATTTCTGGTGCTCATTGGGGAGTTCTTCAGTTCGCCGGCTATCACGCTGGCTGACTCCGCGGTTCTCTCCTACCTGGACAATGACACGAACCGCTACGGGAAGCAGCGAATGTTTGGCTCGCTCGGCTGGGGTCTGGCTATGTTCTTCATGGGCATTGCCCTGGACAACTCGGTGAGCTTCCTCAACCATCCCTGCCAACGGGCCTCGCACCACGAGAAGAACTACGTCATATGTTTCGCCGTTTTCGTAGTTTTCATGCTCTTTGCCCTGATAACCGCTTCGCAGTTCACCTTCGCCTACGACACCGAGTCGGACACTATGTATCTCAAGGTCATGAAGGACAAAGTACGCTCCAAGGTCTTCGGTGGAACGACCAAGAATCGGGGGAAACTCGTCAACGAAGACGACGAAGAAGGCGGGTCAGAGTGGGGTCATCCACCAGGGTCGAATGATGACATACTCGAGAGACAACTGCAAATCAAGTTGGAGCAAAAGGAGCACAGTCAATCAAACACTGTCGAACACTATCCCGAGGAGCACATCGAGTCCAGTAAGTCACAGTATCTGAACTGGATTCGGGTTCTCAAGTTGTTTGCATCGCCGCGTCCAGCCGCCTTCCTCTTTGTCGCCTGGTTCATGGGCCTGGGAGTTGGGCTGGTCTTTACCTTCCTCTTCTGGCATCTCCAGGACCTCAAGGGCACGCCAACGCTCTTTGGTATTGCCTCCGTGATTAATCATCTCTCAGAGATTCTGGCTTACTACTTTAGCGGGAAGTTGATACACATGATTGGTGAGTGTTTTAGAAATCTTCAGTTTCAAGGAATTTTACTTTAGATACTATTTACTATGTTGAAGTATTTTCCAATTACAGGTTCTTAGTTAATGTTAAAAGGGAAATAAAGTCTTTAAATTAAGAATATGATTAAATTATACAAGTTGTTAAGACAAAATTAAGACAATAGAGATGAAATCTTTACGCTAAACTCAATTGCATTAATCGTTTAAAGTAAAGTAAAGTCGGTTAAAATATTTTTCATAAACCGATTTATTAATTTATTATTCTCTTATTTTAAAATATAAGCTTTTTAGAATATCAAACCCCAATAAGTCATAACATCCTTCTAATATTTAACTTATACAACGTATTCGAATACCGTGTAAAGCTGGAGTATTTAAGACGCGAATTATACAAACTAATAAAGTTATTGAATTAATGCAACAAAAAAAGGTTTAAAAGAAACTATTATAGTCAATTATAATTTTAAAAATCATTTAAGAAATCGGTTGTATACCTGTCAATTGACAAATTGGCTTGTACACCTTCACATCAGGTCATCAGTAATTTTTTTTTTAAAACAAATTTATTTAGTAAACTAAATTTTAGTAGTATGAGATGTGTGCTTCTGAAACGATTACTAGAAGGGTGGGCATCATTCTGATTCACGTAATTCAGGATTTGACTAAGCTAATTGAAGACTGGCGTTCTCATGCCATTGTAGAAGTGTATATTTATACTGACATTTACAATTCAGACCTTTGAATAATGCAACCCAATAATACAAAATACAAACAGGATAATATGAAATTGCATACAATTTTAGTATACAAGTTAGCAAAAAGGTATTTTTTAGATTTTAAAATAATCAGAAAATTGTTTAAAATATTTAGTAATAGTATATTAATTAATATTTGCTTGCAATATTGCCAATAATCTGTGCGTGCGTTTAGTCCTCAATTTTAAAAGAAATATAAACTATTACATTTTCAAAAGTCTATGTTCTCAGCACATTCCAAATGTCTATAAACTCAAATGAACATAAGGCCGTCATAAGCCAAGGCAGCTTTCTAATCATGAATATACTCCCAGATGTCAGATAATATAACTGCTATACAGAGTTGTAATCTTAGATGTTCTGTAACCAATCAATATACCAATCAATACACCAATCAATATACCAATATAACCAACCAATCAACCGCCAGATCCGACTCGCACCATTTAATCCAGCGCTGCGACGTACTTCCACGCCACTGGCGATTGTGAGAAACTTTAAAAATTAACCATCTGAGGCTCAATGACGCGATAGACCAGCTCGTCACTACATTCCAAAGCTACCAGAGGACTTGGTACGTCCACTAACTAAATCCCCTAACCCTTCAACAAGCCTGCAAGGTTGCTACTAACAGGAAGAAATGGGCCCATATTTTAAAAGGACGACAACAACGGTAACCAATATCGACCTACACGAATTATCTGGCTGTGGAAGATGTGGATCCTCATCATCAACCAATCAATATAAGATCGATAGTGATAAATCATAACATGGACTTTAGAACAAAGATATATAATCGTAGAAGAGTGCAAGTTTCTTTCTAGTATTTATCAATCCATTTCTATGTATATATAATAGCAATAAATTCGCAGATCATAAATTCTACGCGATGTAAGTATATCTTAAATCTAAATATTATCGATATCATAATATCAAGTTTTTTTATAATTCTGGGAGTAAACGTTGTTTTTGGATTATTGTCTCGATAAAAATTGTGATGACAACAATTGAATTTAGGATACTGAGAGTACCTCTGTACATTTTTGAATAATACATATATTGGTAAAAGCTTTTGGCCTTACGTTACTAAAACTATCACAGGTTTTTTGTTAAGTAGAAATTAATCTTGTCAAGGCATTATAATATGTAACATGAATGAATATAAAACCATATTCATAAATATATGCATAACACATTTAATTACTAAGGCTTAAATACCAATGTATGTATGTTAATTATATTAAAGTTGTACTTTTCCTAATTACTGGTAAAAACATATTCTGCATAAACTATTGCTGTGTGAAATAATCATCTTGAGCACACACATGGAGTATGTTTTCCCAGAAGGGCGTCGACTTTGCAATAGTCGCTTTGTTCCAAATATTCCGTGAAAACTTTCTTAGTATAGCTTTTGTTTTCCAGCTCCTCTAAACTTCTTCTTTCTTCGTCTGTCTAAATTCACATAAATACAGTACAATCAAACAATTTCCCACTTATATTTGGGGAAATCAAGGGAATATACCCGATAGCACGTTCGAGATGACAAGACGATAGCTTTTGCATCTTAGTCAATACCCTTTATACGTTGATGTTACAGTTCTCATATGAAGGGATGATAGAAAGATATTATCACAGCTGTGTTAGTAATTAGATAAGCAACTTAACGAGATCAATAAAGCTTCTGATGTACAATTTCCAGTCCTGTTTTCAGAGACATCGGATGTGTGTTTCGGAACTGTCAAACACAAATATTGTTAGATATCTTTTTGTTTAATCTGAAAAGTTAGTTGCTTTTATAAAATACACGTATAACTATAGAATTTTTGTATTATATAAAATATACGTTTATTTAACAAGCAAATGTGTCAAACTTTATTGAAATTAGACAAAGATTATTTTATTACTTAATAGTTCAGTTAAATGAAATAAAGTGAATATAAAACAATTACTTTGATAAACTCTGTTTTCCTTACCGTCTCTTTGAAGTCCATGAAATCGACTTCATTAATATTCATAGCCAAACGTTAAAAGATAAGGAGATTAACGAAGTCATTTTTAATATATGGATTAATAGTATTACTATTTACATGTTCTTTAATGATTATAGTATTACTATTAAATATCTCAGACAGCTCAATTCCTTTGTATAGCTATATAAAATGAAAAAGTCTACTACACGTGACATTGCATATGAAACATGTATGATGTACATAATGGTTGTAAGTATAAAAGAAACGGTAGCAAAAGCTGTCATCTTGCATGTTACAACATTGACGACGCGAAGTAGACATAAAGCATAGTGAATGGGATGTTATCAATATTTAATTTTTAATGTAGTGTTCGGTTCGGAAGATACAGAAAAAGAGAAGTAATACACGTCCTACGTTTAATGTTGCAGCTCCTCGAATTTCACAGTGTACATATTTTAAAGGATTATTAAGTCTTAAATAATAAGGCAATGTCGAAAATAAAACTTAAGATATAGTTTGCTTGCATGAAATGTGATCTATTTTGTTACATGCAACTTTTTATTCCTCAGTACTACGAGTAGTTTTAAGTGCAACGTTTTTTGATTTTGTTTTTTGAATATTTTCCGATGCATCTTTCGTTTGAATTTAGTTAACATTATATTTTAATAGTCTATATTCTGAGTAGAATAAATAACAATTGTAATACATAGATTTGCAGAATGTTAGTAGTTGAGTTTTTATTTTACTTATATAAAATAGTATTGGTTACTAAAAATCATGTTGTATTTTTTAATTCTTAATAATTTATACTTTCGTACATTACATTGACTTTTTTGATATATTTAATATTTTAATTACCATCAAAATAAGAAATAAAAATATAAACAAATTTTAGTGAAATTAATATTTTATAGTTTTAATTTGAAGGCAGCATCGATGTCCTTCCAGAATGTATTATCTCATTTTGTCATAAAATAAATATCTAAACCTACGGTAGTAAGTTGTTAGCTCATGTGAGAATCATATGTACAGTAGGTACCATTTTAAAACGATTTAATATTTTGAAATAAATCAACTTTTATCGTGTAGCACCGCCAAAAGTTAATCAGTATGCCAAATTTTGTGCTCATTATAGACTCTTAGATATTAAGCGTCAGAAATTGATTTTTCTTCATTATTCTTCTTCTTCTTATTATTATTCGTTTTCTTCTTCTTGTTCACACCCAATAACAACCCCTAAACTTCAATTAGAGATTTTCAGCATACATAAATTGGAAATGTTGTAAAGATGAGAACAATTATATTTTCCCCTAGCAACCGTTGCTAAGGGCCTGGATTTTGCATAGAAACCACTGTTTCACAGCTTTAAAAAAATTATCATGTAGTGCTGTTTATCCTGTTTATATCTGCTGAAGAATAGAGGAATGGAGAAAATAACATATTTTCTGTCTAACTTATTACAAACTAACATAATATTCGGAAAGAACAACATTTATATAGCTAGAATCACCATTAAAATCTATATATTATCATTATTGGAGTAATTATTAAATGTGTTTTGATAACTTATATTCAATTAATGTCAGCTTGTTAAGTAATACGATTATATCGTAGAGTGCCCCATCACCTGTATATTTAAAAAATATGTACACTTTTATAAGTTTAATCAATGCTTGTCTTCTGGACATCAGTGATTGGTTAATTACTCCTTAACCTCAAGATAAAGTTATATCGTCGCATGCATAAAATGACAGCTGTGTACAAGTTTAAAGTTACATATATTGTGTGTGGTTGAAAGCTCAGCTGTATGCTTGTAAACTCAATCAAGCAACCTAGTGATACAATAACATGTTCGAAGTACCTACTATGCAATCAAAAACTGTGATATTATTATTAGTAAAAAATGGTAAAAAGTGCGTTTGCATCTATCATAAAAGAATTGAAATAAAAATGAATTGTGTTAGCTCCATAAAAATATATTTGACTTGAGCTAACTACTTTTTTTTTACTTACAACTAAATAAATTCTACTATGATCATACTTTTGTTTTATAAACATAAACTCCTAATTACATATGAGTTAAGGAAATTGATAACTTCTAGAAATTATACTTTGAAAATAATTATGCAGTATTATTATACTGAATATATTGTTAATGCCAAATTTACCAAAAGAAAACAAACGTATAGCTAGCTCAAGTCACATATTTGGTTTTTAAGAACTAACACAATTCATTTTTATTTCAGTTCTTTTATGATATGAGGTAACACACTTTTTGCCATTTTGGTTCATAATAATATCAATTATATTACTTTCACTTTCACTTTCAGAATATAAGACATTAAAAATTCGAACACACTAATAGTTAAACATAATATGGTAAATAGAGCTAATCACAGTTAAAGTATTGTTATTCAATAGCGTTCCTAGTAAATATTATGTTTAATTTTTTAATTCTAAATTATTTTTATTTGAAATTAAAAAACAAAATAATTCACTTACATCGATTTAAATTTACAAAGTCAAAACCAAGTTTAAACTTGTAATACAATGCTAAATACATGTCAACAGACAAAATTTATGTATATATGAAACTAAATATAAACGATATGTGATTTTAAAATATTGATTACATCGACACAATGGGTAATTTACACGCAACTCAATGTACAAGAAAACATTGCCAAGCTTTAATTGATTTGCATGGTTAGTGGCATTTGTTTTACAATCGATGAAAAGAAAGTTAAATTATCACTTCGCGAAACAATGTCAACAATGTACTCCAGTAAAAGAACGCTTCATTAAGCCAGTTTTTCTTGCAGTATTCCATCCACTCAAGAATCTTACTTTTCTTATAAGCAGTTAGCACAGCTATGAAACTAGGTGCGTGCAGAATGACGCTTAATAAGGCAGATGGCTGTCCACGTCATCTCAACAATAGATTCCAACTTGGTTCTACCTTTTTACTGCCGGAAAGTTGAAACCTACAGTAAGTTTTTATGTATTAAAAGCTGAATTGTTAATCTCAACTCAAATGTTATTTAAGTTATATGTATATATAATCTTAATATGGAACTAAATATATTCCACATATATATAAAAAGGCTTGAAGGTAAAACTGGGATACTTCAACGCATATTTTCACGGAAGAAAGCTTTACTGCAACTCTCGCTTATTTTTCAATTTCTTTCTGCTAGATATACAAAATAAGAGTGAAAAGTATATTGATTGGTATTCAAGAATGTTTGGAGAAAACAATAATTTAGCAGTAAACATAAAGTGTACACAATATATAGTCTCTCTAGGAATGGCAAATTGTTATTGTTACATATACACTCTGTTCCTGTAAGAGGCTGTTTATTCACCTATTTATTAAACCGTTTATAAAAGGAATTTTGAGTTGTAAATGGGACGAAGTTCACAAAACACACATTTTAGATTTTTTCAAAATAGAGTTAAGCTGGTATCGAAAAAATTCTATAAAAAGAAAGCTGCTCAATAATAACACCGCAAAGTAATACTTGTTAGAGTATTTAAGAATTTAAATAATAAAATCGTCATTAAATGTTTAGAACGAAACGTTACAAGAAAATGACTTGCAGTTTAGCAGTGCCAAATTTTAATTGTACATAAATAAAGCTGTATTTAGTTGGGTAATCATAACAGAAACTTCGATTTAACAAGAAACAGTTTATAACGGTGCAGCTTATGAGCCACTAAAGGACTAATATAATACCTATACAAATAACATCCTCATAGATTATGTTTTCTATAAGACAACCTTGCATTCAAAATCACGAAGTCAACTTTGAATCATTTATTCGTCCAACTCAACAGCGGCATTTAAAAAATCAAAACAAGCGCTCAACTTGTTTTTAAATAGTCGAAAGTCTCAAACACAGTTAAAAAATCGATTAAATCATTAACGTTTCAAACAGGGATTAAAAACAAAGAAAAATTTAATGTTCATTGTTTTAAAGCTTTCATTATTTTCTATTATATTCAACTCAACTGGACAAAATTATTTGAAATAGATATTATAAGTTGAAACATTGTGGAGTGCACTATATAGAATAGATATTAATACTTGTGGCCGGTAGCACTCTAGTAAAAGATAAATAAAGATGAAAATTAGCTAAATTTTTCAATTGTATTATACAATCATCAATTGAAAACGTTAGCTAATTTTCATCTTTATTTTTCTTTTACTAGAGTGCTACCGGCCACAAGCATTAATATCTATTAGATATTATAAGTGTTGTAGGGAAATTTCTGACTTTAAATCTTTGGTGGAAAGAAGTAGAACAAATTATAGTTATGGATTTTGTTTAAGAGCATATTTAATTTTAAGCATCTCTATCCACAAATCTAATTTTAGTGCTATAGTAGGTGTCTCTGGAATTCGTCCTAAATATTCGGTATATTCTATATGTACTTCAAATTCTCTATAATGCAAAATTCATGTTTTAATTTCTTCTTAAAACTGACACTATTATATGATTATACTTATTATGTAAATTGAAATCTAGAGTAAAGCAATGTAACTTATACATGAACATTAACGCTTCATGCGAAATTAAAACAGCGCTACTTATAACATAATTTGTTCTCCAGATTTTAGTCACAAAGTTATTTAAGTATTTTAATTATTTAGATAAATAGGTATTCGATTATTTAGAAACAAGATAAATTAAACACTTTACATATCATCGTATGACTAAAATAATGATAACGTTATTTTGTCAAAGTACATCCATATCTGTGATCTAATAAAATGAATTAAAGAGAAAAATGTTCCAAAAAGTCTAACATTATACGCAAAAAAGGATCATCTACCAAAACAAGGATGTTTATATAGTGAATTATTATCTATCCACGGCAAAACAAAGTATAATGGATTAATATAATAAACACTATTCAATTTATTTAAAATATATATTTAGAGAGAGCTGTATTTACCATTTGTAGAAATATCTAGATATTCGAAATATTCGTCAATTAACAAATATGTATAATTATAAATTATATCTCAACATTTATACAATTTTAACGTTCTAGCATAACATTTGTATAGAGAGAACATCATGTCAGTTCGTGCTCCAGTTTCAAACTGGTGTTGTAAAGCCTCTGTCTATGCTCATGTTTATAATCCCCCCTCCCCCCCTCCCTCCCTATACTCTCATGTTTCAGGCCATCTGAAAGTCCTGTATCTGGGTCTTCTGGGAAATGTTGTCCGATTTCTCTACGTCTCCTGGCTGGAGAACCCCTGGTGGATTCTCCCCTTTGAGTTCCTTCAAGGTGAGTCCCCTTTGTCTGTTTGTTGAGTAGTGTTCTCTAGCCGTGTGGCAGCCTGTTTGTTCAAGCAGCATATTTAATCTCGACAGAAATCTCGACTAATAATATTACTCTGCAGTCGAAAGTGAAGTTTTACTTTTTCATTTGTGTAAAATCTGTTTGTCTTGAATTATTCCCTATTAGTGTTTCGTCCATAAAGTAGACGAGTAGATAGCTCAATTTATTATTCGATTTGATAGCGCTCTTTCACAATCTGTAATATCTACTAATGTGAACAAATATCTGTTTAGTATCATTGTTACAGACGCCCCGAGTCATTTGAATCAATTAAAATCTTAAGCAAGCTGTACGAAACACGTTAAAACCTTACCTATAACGGGTGGAGCTTTTTGCACCTTCCCTATGATTTGTATGCTTCCTAATAAAGTAGTGCTTCGAAGCGGTGAATAAAAACAAAGATGTTTTGTAACTTATTCAAGTACAAAATTTGTAAAAGAATTATGCATTTTTTATATTGTTTTAAAATAATCAAATTTTTATTAAAAAAAGTATTTTTACTGTACTTTGTGAATTTTTACATGAAATTAATCAGTTCATTAATCAAAATTGTGTCGGTTTTAAGAAATATACGCATTTTTTTTTATAAAAAGGTGTGTTTTCTAACAAATCCATATATTAAGGTGCACAGAAAGTTGTAAAACTATTTATGAAAAAATACAGCTTATTCGATTAAAATGACAGCCAAATACGGGTTGGTAAGAATAAGGTTAAGTGAGACAATGACTTGTCTTTAGACATTGTAATAACAGCCAGAATGGGGAAATATTCGTACTTTAAATTATTATCCTTTCAGACAATTATAAATACATTTAAAACCCTAAAATAGCTGCAAGAATAGGTGATGATCTGTCGACTGAATGCAAAATATTAATACTGATGGAAAACCATAAAAAAATTAATCTGTCCGCCAAACGTATCAAATGGAAAGTACTTATTTTAATTTCCGTGACTTCTCGAGATAAGTTATCCAAAAATCTTTGGGTCAGATCATCCATCACCGGCAAAGCGCGCGTGATATATAAAGTGACATTTAGAAAATATTTACAGTTTCTTAATTAATATAATTAAAATACGAAAATATCTAAAGTTCCATAGTATTTTCTAAATTGAGGAGTTAAAGGTGGTACATATATTATGAAATCAATCCTTTGGGAAGAAATTATTTTTTAACAATTTAATTATAAAATAATTTAATTATTATTAATAAAAAATTGCACAAAATAATTTTGTTGGTGTTTATATAAATAGAAACGCAATTTATAGGATTCCCTTAAATCTTAAAAATGGTAAATTTGATGTCTTTTGTGAAATAAAACAAGACTGATGCTCTCATCATTATTCACACGATGTCCGATGGTACAAAAAGGTTAAATACATTTAGAACATTGAAATACTAGAGTTCATTTGATTAAGAACAAAGGCAAACATTAATGACAGGATATTAATATGCATAATTTAATACGCTAATCATACAGATTTTAAAAATACATTATAAAAAGACACACCAAAGGCAATGAATGTACTTCATACACATTTTAATGTTAAGCCATCTTAATTGTTAATTTTCCATTTGCTTCAGTAGTATAAGTCCGTCTTTCAATATAAATCCTTTTTCTTTTATATCAAGGAGGAGGATTCAATGTAAGAAACCAAAAATGCGGAAATCCATTAAAATGCATGAATGTCCTTATTTCTCTCATTGACGTCTGTTTGAGATTATTGAAACGCCAACTGTGTATTATTATAACAACTGGAAGGGGAAGACAGATAAAATATTATCGAGTTCTGCAGTTTCTCGTTCATCTAGGTACGACCTTTGCTCGACTGTATATATTTACCCCCAAGAGTCCTTTTAACCTAAACATGTCTGCTGCCACCTGAGCTCATTACACTACTGCAGCTGATTTCTAAAACAATTATTCGGAAAAAATATATTAAAAAGCATAATATTATTCAGGTTTCATACATCCAGGTATTATACTTTCTAGCTATTTTCCAAATAGTGCCAATTATAGTTTTCAAGGAATCTTTAAATATTTTAATATATATTACAATATTAAAAAGTGATATACAATACAATTTTCGGTAATAAAATTATCAATATTTATAAATAAATGAATTAATAAAATGCTGTTATTTGTTTTCTGTTCAATAATTTATAACACTGTACTATTTGTAAGTACTATTAAATAAAAATGTAGGAGTATGCAAATATTATGTTAAAAATAGACATTTTAATTTTAATTATTATCGATTATTGCCAGAATTTTAACCGAATTAGACAATTTTTGTATAACTATTCATTTCTTTATTTATTTCAAAAATATTTAATAAAAAAATTAAAGTGTTTATGAACAAATATAAAGAATTTAAATATATTTAATGTATTATTCGACATATTGAAGCCATACTTGCCTGATATAATTAATTACTTTCTTGATATACTAGATATATTATTTGCTTAAAAATGGAATAATGATTCAGCTTATATTATTAGAGGGCAGTTACAGACGCCAATTTAATCGACTGCATTCTTCCAGAGATAATGAACTAGTAGCGAGTGTGTTTTTCTTCGTTCCTATAATACGAGCATCTCTCAGGCATATGCTTCGCTCAAGAATCAGAAGAAGAGGAGAGATTTGATTCAGTAAGTTTATTCCGAATGCAGTGGCACAGATATCGATCTCCTAATCTCTCCGGACTCGACTTGTGCACTAAATGAAGATCGTGCTTTATCTTCCGTTTGCGAGTGATGATAACATCCTATATCTCGAGTCAGTAGTCGAAGAAGAAATGGAGACGGTGAAGAGTCTTAAGTGTAGTCATTTATCTCTTCGTTTGGTGAATTATGTATGAATTCCAGTCTAACCGTCATTTGTCTTGAGCTGTAGCTACTCTTCTCCTTTCTCCCGTCTCCCTCCCCTCTTTCCACTAACTGGTAATATATGTTTTAATTGGTACCGTTTTCTATCCATGTTTGACAAAATCTTTTGGATGACCCCCTCTCCATCGAGAGTACCTGGTGACGTGCCTCTGTACCCAGTCTCTCTAGAATGTCGAGCAGAGACTTTGTGAATAACTGCTAAAAGAAGCAAGAATAAGCGAGACAAGAATTCAATCCATAAATCATATCAATCCGTCGATTGCAGAGATAATTTTGATCAAAAATTAATTAAATAAATAATGTTGATCTCTTTCTATCACTCTCTCTCTCTCGCTCTTTTACTCTTTCTCTCTCTTTGAAATAACTTGAAAGGCTAAAATAAAATAGCTACCTTCCTAATCTAAAACTATATATTTAAGACAGCTTGTTTAGTCTGAAATTCCAGTTTTATCGGAATACGCAAAATGTCTTTATTAGAATTAGATATTGAAAGATAAATGATAGTTTCATTTGTTTGTTTGTTCGATAAAAGTTGTGCGTGAAACTTGAATTATTTTCCTTTTGAAGCATAAATTAAAAGGTATAGCGCTGAAATTCAGATCATCAGCAACAAAACTTTGCAATTATAGTCATAATAAAATAATTTTTCTTGAATATAACAGAGAAAACTTATTGCTTGGCCCTGTAGGTTTCATCGGAAATGAGAATTGACTGTCCTGTTAAAAGAATTCTTTCTTCTTCCGACTTCTCAATATAAATATAAAAATGAATATCTTCACTTTATTCGACAAAAAATAAAGAAATCAATACACCCCATATTCATTAGTATACACATAATTTGATAACATTCTTTGTATCTACGAAACACAGGTGTGCGTATTATTTACTAAAATAGACGTATATATTCTAATTGCAGTTTCTAATTTCATCATTTTAGGTGAAATAGTAGTGTAAGCTGCCTAATGCATACATATAATGATTTGTTGAAGTCAAAAACCTTTCAGATAATCTTCTGGCCTTAATGGAAAATATGTCGGTTGTGGTAAAACACATTATTGGGTATAAATTTAAAAAAAGACGGCAGCAGCTGCTGGTTCGACCTAGTTACTGGCAAAGTATTTTAATCACCTGAGGAAGATTTCGGTGGAAACAGCAGTCGTGTTATTTTTAATATACGATAGACGGCGTTATATTTGATCAATTATTCCGTTATATCCCAAACCTATTGTAATGAGCATATCGGGATTAGAACTCGATACCCTTCTCGAAGGGAAGTTTTCTAACCACTTGATATAGTAATCTAATAATAGGTAGTACAACCAACTGTCTTGTTAATTATATTTAATCATCTTCACTCGCTCAATTTGCATACCTATTTATTTCTTTGTTTTAATGTCTCTTATTCGCAACTTATTCATTGACGCTCATCTCTCTGCATATATAAGTCTTTATGTGTTTTTCTTTTTCATAATTTGTGACAATGATTATGATGCAAAGATACAACGAAAGCTCGGTTCTATTTTATTAATAAATTTATTAAAACAATTTCAAGTGGTTTTTCTTATTTAATTTCTATATAATTCAAAATCATAATTTAAGATAATAGTATAACAGTTAATATGTTGTCGTTTACTTGATACTTTAGAAATAAATAAATGGAATATTTTGTATCCATTGCATATTTTTTAGGATTTCAAGAATAAATATAACGGATGATACTTTTTTAACTGTTTAAATTTGATATAACGATTTTCATCCTAAACTAATGAATGTAGCCCATATAAATATAACGGATCCTCATTTCAATATTTCAGTCTTCAATTTTATAATCCGTGAACATTTTTACTGTGATAATAGCCTTAAACTAATCAATATCAATAGGACATGTCATTTAAAAATTACAAATTACCTATACGATTTTTGTTTTGCTATAATGCACTAATTTTCAAGGTAGATTGTTGCCTGACACTTAAACCTGATTATATTAGATACAATGCCTAACTCGGGGTAGATCGTGCTGCAAATGGTTGTTCAAACAGAAGGAATGCACATTGCACATATACAATTAAAATTGCATGCACCTGATAGTAAGGTGCAGGGCAAAAGTAGAATGAAACGTAATGTTTTTAATAGGAATTACGCAATTAACAGTTATGAATTTTGTGAATTTCATATCGGTGGAAGAATGATTAAAACACAAAACTTGTGACATAAATTAAGACAGTAACAACTCTTGTCACTTTTACTCTCTGGTAAATAACACTTTAATATTTATAACTTAATCATTAAACGTGTCTAATTAGTTTAATAATAATATAAAAATAAGTTGGACAAAAGTTTGGAAAGAGGAAGTTTTTCAACTCAAATACTATCAAAGCGAGATTTCTCAAAAACACGATTAATCCAATATTGTTAAACATAAGAACAATCCATTCCTTCTTTACATTTTTTGTCATTAGAACATAAATTGTAAGAAAGAACATTGTATCCCATTTTTATAACAAAATAAAATAATTCTATTCAACAATTTAATTATTATTTTTTCATTACACTATTAAACTAAAATTAATTAATTCAAATTTTCATAAAAATAATGGTATTATACGCACGGAAAATTAAGTTAACAAAAGCGTTTTATGTTAAATACGAGTGCAACATTTAAGGACGATGTAGATCATTTTGACAAAAATGGTTTTTGCATCTGTTTCAATTATCATTTTTTGGTCAAACTTCTTTAAAAATGAATAAATTCTTGCTGCCATTGATTTTCTAAGATTTCTTCTTAGATACATGATAGCATTTGATGTTTCTAATACTTTGGATACATGGCCGCCAGAAGACTTTTAGGATTAGGGTGGCAAATATCATTTTAGGGGCGCCAAAATGTTTTAAAACTAATTAATATCACACGAAATTTTCATTTGATGTAGTATGACTTTCATTTTTAAAGAGGCGAAAAATTCAACGCCAAGCGTCAAGCCAGCTCATGAAGCCAGAATTACCCGTCCACACCATCAAGCCAGCGTCAAGCCGGCTCATCATGTCAAAATTACCCGTCCACACGGTCAAGCCAGCGTCAAGTCAAAATTACCCATCCACACAGTCAAGCCAGCGTCAAGCCGGCTCATCAAGTCAAAATTACCCGTCCATACGGTCAAGCCAGCGTCAAAAGCCAGAATTACCCGTCCACACGGTCAAGCCGGCTCGTCAAGGCAGAATTACCCGTCCACACAGTCAAGCCAGCGTCAAAAGCCAGAATTACCCGTCCACACAGTCAAGCCAGCATCAAAAGCCAGAATTACCCGTCCACACAGTCAAGCCAGCGTCAAGCCGGCTCGTCAAGGCAGAATTAGCTGTCCACACGGTCAAACTAGCATCAAGCAGGCTCGTCAAGCTTAGAAATTAAATTTTTGAAATATTTTCACTCAAGCCAAATATATATTGGTTTCAAAATGCAACACGTAATCTATTTGCAAACGTGTAGCTAAACATATTATTGATTATATTATTATTGTTTAATTATTTATGCAAAGCGCATAGTATGTTGTCAATAAGGCATGACCGTGTGGACACAACATTTGGCTTGAACGTGTGTACGAACGGGGCCTTACCCTCTACCATGCTAACTGCTCTGTCAACAGACCTTTGAGGAGGTATCGTTTAAGGAAAGCACGTAACAAATCTAGAGTGGTGAAGAAGATGCGTTTCCATCTTTGGAATTTAAGGAATAATATAAAACTAATTATTGATTTACTAAATTCAGCATTGTACCTATCTCAACACTCATATGCGACCCAGGATAACATTTTGTCTGACAAACAGTAAATTATATTATTTGAGACGTTTTTCAAATGTAATAGAAAGTTTGTAACTGAATTATTTATAATATTAAAGAAAACAAACGGAAATCAATCCATGTCAAAGATTAGTAGAAATTTCAACTTCAATTTTTAATTCATATAACATAAAAATTAGCTGATATTACATATTAATTGTTGATTTCTCTATAGCATTTGTACGGCACAGGAATACCTTAGAGTAATGTGATATAAATGTGAGAATAATCTTTCATCAAATACTTTAACAATTATAAACAATTAGCTAAGTACGTACATACTAAACTGTCCATTAGACTTATGCAATACTGTTAAGATATGTTATATAATATATAAGAGTGCCATACTTAACTATGCCCATCATACAGTATAATTCACTTAGTATGGCTTTGTATTGATTGATATTCTCTCTAATACTCTGCTAACTGTATAGTATGTCTTGTTGTTCGTATGTATCTTGCTTTTATAGCTTGGTGTAAACAAGGAAGGCTGGAAAGAATAGCCCACAACAACGGTGTATGACAATGAAAACAAAATTATTGATAAAGTTTCATATATTCACCTCGTAGAAGAAGTGTGTCAAGTTCTTTTCTATAAAATACAATCCAGTATATTTCATAGAGATTATTATCTAGCTTTGTAGCAAAAAGGAATATTATACGAAACACCCTGGATTATGCTTTTTACAACCACACATTATTGTCCGATGCGGTGTTAACATTCAAATTCACACTTATATAAACCTTTTCAAAACAAGAGGCTATAACGCAGAGTTGTGCTAACAATGAGGTCTGCAGGACTCCGTTGTGACTACACACATTCGCATCATTCATGTTTTGCGGACTGAAATCGATGTTCAGGGGGGTGTGTAGCTGGAAAGTCACTCAAGCTTCGTTAACTTTTCTCTCTATGATATTATTAGGGTAAATTAGACATAGGCTACAGAAGATACTGTATATTATATACATATCAACTTTCAAATTTGATTTAATTCAACGCGCTCAAAATAGTAAGTGAAATTATATGTAAATTGTGAGTTAAATTTGACATTACATGTTACTATTTTGCATAGTTTAGTGGTTTGGAATATCTTCTTTCCTCCAGGAGTCCAGGGTTCGATTCCCGTCGGACAAAATGTATTTACTTAATAATTAGTGTCATTTCGCTAATAACTACACAGTAAATTTGGCCTCGTAAATTATTTCAATTTGAATTTAAAAAAAATAACTTTAATTTTCAAATCTTGTGAGAACTTTATATTTAGGGTTTAGAAATATCAAATGTAGCCTCCAATATACGCACGAAAAATATAACTGGGATCCTCTTTATAGTTAAAGTTTAAAATTCTATAATCTTCCCTGTGACTCAGCATTCATAAATAATTTATATATCATAATAAAGCGATTGCCAAATGATGACATATTCAATTTAAATTCTAGAGCGCAAAATTGTATTAAAGAATAAAATTCTAATTTGAAATGCCTTTTGACCCACTTTTAGTAATCTGCGATATTTTAAAGAGTCTTTGCTGTTTAAATAATTCAATAAAGTTCAAACAAAATATATATATGCACGTTTTACGAAAGTAAACCTATTTCTGGCGTCCGGTATCGACTCTGCTCTACTTATCTCTCCATTGACCTGTCCTCATCACAGGTCTGACCCACGCGGCGGTGTGGGCGGCATGCTGCTCCTATCTCACTCAGCGGATACCAACGGAGAGCCGCAGCTCGGCCCAGGGACTTCTCCAGGGCATCCATCACGGATTAGGCAAGGGCTTTGGGGGTGTGATTGGTGGTCTCTTCGCGTCGAGCTATGGTGAGGGCGTTCTTCACTCTGATAACCACTTTTAAATTACTGTAAAAATATCATTCAATTAATCTATGCGATTGGGGTACAGTAGGAATTTATAATTTATTGTAAATGAAACATTTCAACTGTATTAAATGGCCATTCATTTTGTATAGTTTAATCTATTTAAAACATATATTTGTGTTTATAAAGTTTACATATATATATATATATATAAATATCAAAATGAAAACGACATCATCACAAAAATGAAAGCCTATAAACAAGCTTCTAAAAGGTGAAAAATTTGAAATAATGTTGATGATACGTAATACAACCATTGAATAAATTGAAAATAAAATGGTGCCGAAATTGTTAAAATGCGTTATTGTTAAAAATGCATATATTGATCAATAAATAACATAATCTGTATTTCTAAACTGGACATCTCATACATATAAGAATAGAAATGAGCTATTTAATACACCCTAAGATAGACCTATTCCTTTATATAAGACTATAGCCTCTTGCATCTCTCAAGTTAATCGCTTGACGATGCTACTGCTACTACTGTGACTATTAAATCTACAATATATCTTTTAAAAACATGCACATATAATATTTTAAAGATTCTAATTTACTAGAATAATTTATGACTTCATCTTCTATATTTAACAAAATACTTTACTTTGCATGTAATTCTACTTACTTATTCCTAAAAAAGTTAAATATTTCGTATTTTTTCAAATTAATTACAATTTTTATTGGTCATGAAATTCCATCATATATTATAACCTAACTTCTACAATAACAAATGATTGACGACAATTTTATTCCTAAATATTCAAGCTCTAAGACATTAAATCATTAAAAAAATGTTTTAAAATTCAGCAGAGCTTGATTTCGAGTCAAATAAAATATATATACATAAATAAACATTCAGGCAAACATGCTAACAACAGAAATATAATACCTATTCCTCATTATAGTATCGGATGTACCATTCTGGAAACAAAGCGTCACGTTAATATATGCAGTTAAACTAAATTGTTGTCTACAGTTATTAAGTTATTGATTTAACACGATAAATAAGCATTTATATCGTGTAGAGGTAGTTTTCTTTATTACTCTTAGACAAGCTTGTCGCCAGAGGGGGGCAGGGGTTTAAATGCCCCCCCCCCCCACCTAAATGTTTGGGGCTCCTATTTTTCAGGTTTTAGTGCCCTTCAGAAAAAAGGCTTAAACTCCGCTGAAAGAGGCTTTTATAATGGTCTTCAAAAGGGGCCCACCCTATTAAATTTTTTCTAGGTATCCTGTCTAGTATACATGTCGCATAATGCAGTTTTTTTGTTTAATTTATTTAGCTTTAGTTGGGTAGTTCTCTGGTGAGGAATTTTATGCAGATACTAAAATTGTAACGACCCCCTTCAGCATCATTGTAAGATTCGGCATCCTTTAATTGTTAAAATGTGACATATGATAATAAGTATATTTAATTACCAGTTCAAGTCAAACTGAGCTCTAAATCGAGTGCCACGGCCATGTCTTTTCATTACATATATGGCTAAGTGAACTACTTGTATATCTGCTAACGAGTAAGATGTAAACAACTGTTATTCATTAAATGATCACATCTACGGACAATGTCTTTGATAAATGTCTTATGTAGGTTCTTTCCTTCTATTGCCAGGTATCGTCTACTGTACTATTTTCACATAATCGATATACATTTCTACATTTATTAGTACTCTGAAGTATTATAAATATTTTGTCTATGGCGATATTTTACCCTTAAAATTCCTTGTGAAGTGGCAAGAGACATGGTTTCTACATTTACTTCCTAAAAATGAGTATATATGGTGATGCTGCCTTTAAATATGGGCCCTGTTCGGTTGATGCGCTCTTGTTCAAATGGGTGCCCCTCCCCCCCCCTTTTTAAATATCCTGGCGACGGGCCTGTTAGATGTATCGATTTATCGATGACTCTCTCCCCGTCTGTATTGATTTATTGATGACTCTCTCCATTTCTTTGCTTACCTCACAATCCAGGCTCCCGCACCCTTTTCCTCACCTACGGAGTGAGCTGTCTCATCGTGCTCATTGCCTTCCTCCTCATGAACTACCTCTTGGCCGAGAAGAAACTCCCGGGCGCACCAGGCATCCCCGGAATCGGCACTCCGGGTGAGGGAGGTCTGGACGGAAAGGACCCCGATGAGGAGGAACCCAAGGAGTATCTCGAGGAATCCACCTTCCTCTCGCCCCATGGAATTCCCTTTGCGCCGCACAACAGGAACCTCTCCAGCAGTCGACTCAATGAGGAGGCAGGCTTTGGTGAGTATACAGACCGATGACAGAATCGATGAATCACTTTTTTCGTACGCCAATAGACTTTGGAATAGCTGGAGTTAGAGTAGACTAGAAAACTAGCATTGTGTCAGATTAAAGTGGGTTTACTGGCCAGCCCAGCAAAATTGTCACTACCTAATAAAATATGACTTGCGTTATATTCATGTTGTGCGATATTCTGGATGCGAGAATGGCGCATCCGGATTATGCGAGATTATAAAATGGATCCTAAACCTGTTTTAAATTTAAATTTATTCATAATAAAAAAAACAATTATCAAAAAAATTGTTAAAATAGGAGAAACTTGTCAGAAATCCGCTCTAACTTTATTCAAGAAATCCACAAATCAGAAATATTTTTCCCTTGTTGGACGAGAAATCGAAGCTCATGACTAACTACTTTGACAGGATTCCAATCTAGATAAATATATTTATGTTACATATGTTTGAATACATTTTGCATATAGATTGCAACTATTGCACTTTATTTATGGAAGATGTAACTCTTATATAATGAGATTTCTCCGCTTCTCTTCAGATAATCGAAGTGGGATAATTCCACCAGGAACCGGTGTTCGCGCTACGCCAGCACCAGATCTATTTTCGTCAAGTCGTGGCCCCACAAGCTATCAAACCAACTACTAGTCCATAATTTTCCACCACCCCTCATTTCAATTAATCTATTAACCCTTTAGAAGTGTTGTGAAATTTCTAAACTGTATTTTTAGTAAATAAATACGGTTCTGATTCAAGATTTATTAATAGAGTGACTGCAGAATTTCATCAGAATATACCTAAAGATTTCTTTCAAGATTTAAAAGTAATATTAACTTAAATAACAATAAAAATGACATCTGTTTTTCTATTTCTAATTAACGTAAATATTGCATGTTGCTTCGAAAGGCTTATTTAGTGTCATATAAACATTTATTTTACTCCAAATTCTTCTTTAAAATGTATTTTAATAACCAGAATACGTCATTGAAGCTCCTAAATGACACAGATATTGAAGACAACTTAACATAAAACAGAAAGTATATATTTGAAATGGCGCATACTCAACAACTTATGACCTTTAACCTTCAGAATCATATTATCGAAAAAGTTATTACTGCTAATAACGAGGTCAAATTTCCTTTAACATCGAGGTCTGTTAAAGTTATATATTACCTATATTTGAGCTCAAACGATTCGTTACTAATGGAGATATGACAACAACTGCTCCCATAGCCATGATGGTCGCTGGGTTTTTATAAAATGTTATGGTTGTTTGTTTGTTTGCTTTCTTGGCGTAATACAACTATTTCAAGTGCATATTATGTTATGCCGTATATTCAATTTGAAGATTTCGGAAATTTCGGTCATAGTATCTTACTGGACATGTCGTTAATCACGTAAACTTTAATGTAATTTAAGGTTAGTTATTTGATTCAAGCTATGTTTGAAGGTGTTTCTAATAATTTTCGTCACCAAATTAGTTCATATTACATGAAATTTAGCATTTTCAGTAGAAAAGAAAATCTTTCGAACACAGACATTTTTGTGAGTATTGAAAAGGGCAATATTTTAGATTGAGTCACATAGTTTCTTTGTTTGTACTTTAATGATGCCACCATATATAACCTACTCTAGCTCAGAATATTAGACTTACTCATTTCTTTCTTCAAAGGATTCGAAGCTGAAAAATAGATTGTTTCTTGTTTAGATTCAAAGCTCGTTTATTCGTAGATACTTTCACATATTCTTTCACATGCAGACATTAAAAAAGCATACAATAAATATATTATTAGATTCTCAATTGTCATTTTCTTTCTTCCTTGCTTTCTTTCTTTCAACTTGTATTACCTACATATTATGTAATAGTATGAAACACTATGTACTCTGTAAAACTTTTAATTTTATTGCCAAGCTGTTAAAATCCATATTTTTATGTGCATCATGATTAACCGTTTTGTCACTATACAACGCATATATCATCCCAGTAAGGCTGATATGATATCCGGCACAGAGCTATAAGTAGAATAGATACGACACCATTGTCTGGAATCTCACTGACTGAGTAATGACTAACATATTTAAGATTAATTGGTAAATGATGAAATGAACATTACAACAATTATTTATTTCATGTAATATATTTTATTTTATTTTATTTTATTGAATTCTAATACAATATATTTTTTTTCTATTAGAATTCAACATAATAAATGTTAATTTCAAATACATAATAAAAATACACTGCTACAAACAAACAACAAAAAAATCGATTATAGTTGTTGTCTTATCGAGTCACGTGATTTTTACGTAAATACTCGCTTCTGATAAGATAGACACTCGGATTTCGTTAGTGAAGAATTTTATATCGCCACTATTCTATTTATAGTTATGCTGTCCTATTTCTATTTATGCTCTATTTCATAAACTACACAATGTTACGCATAATATTATTCCAGTATCCAAACATTCATGTGATGTATTCTTGTAGAACATCGCCGCAGTCTTTATTTGTTCAAATTAAATGTTTTAAATTCTATTTTATAGTTTTTAGATATATTGTTAGAATGATATACAATTCTACATGTTTTAAATTGTCGATAGTTTATTGAATATAATCAAGAACATTTTCCTTATAAAGTATATGTATTACAGGAGTCAAAAGTTCATCAAATATAATTAAGGAATTTATTTCATGAGTAATTAAAATTATGCTTAATACACTACTTATTTAATGTATGAGTAATACAACACAAATATTTGTATTAATTATTATAAAGTATAAATTTATATATTTCGCTTCGGCTGTTATAAAAAATTATGTTCTACATATATATATATAGATTTAGAGAAAATTCCTTATAGTTGTAACTTAGGTAAGTCTTTTTATTTAAACATTGTCAATGTATGTACATATATATTTCACATATATTCAATTTACCAAAACAAACAGAAGTGTTATTTATTAAATAGAGTATTGATTATTGGATATTATTTATGTATTGTAACTTTTATTATATATATATATGTAGTTATGTATATTATATTTTGAAAATTATCAATATGGATTTAATGATTAATAGGAATACAATTTTTCTTTTTAATTGAAATACTATTGTGATGTATAGAAAATATATATTCCGTATTATCCGTAATAACTAACGGCTTTTATTTTTCATATGCGTGATGAAGCACCTATATTTTATAGTTTTTAGGTATGATTCTAAATCTTCTTAAAATTTTTGACATTTTGCAATGGAATGTTACAAAATATATTTTGCTTAACTACATACATGTACCTAATATATGTATCTTATAAAATGCCGAGTATTGTGTTTTAAAATGGTGTTTAAAGTGTGTTTTATTTAAATTTAGTTTATGAGTATTGATCCTGTATTGCCTATATAGATCTT
>JAYRBW010062742.1:0-30169 GCA_036023295.1 Invenusta paracnida
AAAATCGTTTTATTTTAATGAATTTGATGTAAATGGGTAGACTAGAAGTAGTGTTAAATATTTTTATTAAATTAATTTTAAGAGCAAAATATACATATTCATACAATTTTAACATAGGTAGGTAAGTTGTCTGTAATATATATAATTCATTGCCAGTGTATCTAAAACTTCTTTACTGCATAAACGATTTAATTGCTGTGAATTTTAAAAAACATTATTTTACAAAAGCTTTTGGGTAGACGAATAGTAGTATAAAATTGCAAACAAAATCAAAAATAGTCGAAACTGTATGTACAATTACTCTATGCCTTATTAAAGATTATATGCATAAATCGATTTTTTAAATTTTCCCACAAGATAAAATCAATACTTAATCTATAATATGTCTCAATAAAAAATAATATAAAAGTGAATGGTAAATTTAAAATTTGCAATGTATTTACAGTATAATTCTATAATTTATTGCGAATAAAGGGGAAAGAGAGACATATAACATTAATTCCTAAACATATTTTCAATATTAATGTAATAGTTAATTTAAATGTTCAATGCAAGGCGTGGGCTAGAGATAAACCAAATTTTAAAATAAAGCTGAAACTGAATTTAGATGTAGAATGTGTCATAAGATTGTAATACATGGATCAATCTTCTCGACTACGATTAATACACTAGATAACATTGTTGTCTAATGATGAAAAGTAACATTTAAAACTATAAACAATAAACTAAAAAATATCCATATATACAATTTTACATTTCAAATATTCTATACATTATATTTAGAATATTTCTTTCACTTGTGGCGTTTACTTAATATACCTATATCTGCATAAATTCAAATCAGGAATTTATTGGACAAAGATGAGTAGTACCTACTTGATAATATTACATAATGACTATAACTACATATGTTGCAATGTTGCATCCATATTTTTTATAGATGTTATAATTATTTTGTATAATATTTTATTCACTTTCCTTCATACGTATACAATTTTCAAAGAAAAAAGAGGAAGGGGGTTTATTATAAACAAAAACATAAAAAAACCTTCATGTATACTTTACCGATTACCAGTTTCAAGCCTACTTAGATACTTAGAATATGCCTAGACTCAAAATCAATCGTTACAAAAATGGACTTAATGCAAAATCTCGTATTGGTCTATTTTCTCAAATTAATGTTTATCAATAAACCTACATTTATGAAATACATCACTGCTATAGCGTTCAATCGGATTGTTTTAAAAATACGAATTTCTTTGTATTACTATAATAATTTGCTACTATAGATATATTTACCACTCTATGCTAAATATATTGCCAAATATTTCATAACAATGCACAAACTATTAGTTTGCAATACGGTCGCTTATTTCAGTATTTGGCATAGTTTAAAATATATCAGGTTCCCACATTATAATAGCGTTTGTTCATCTTTTACGTTAATAATTTCGCCATTCTTTGTAACACTTTAGTCCGTATACTAACCTGTATTCCAATAGACAAGAAGGTAGGCTTGCCCTTTTACTGCTAGTGTATCCAAGGAGTCATCTGAGTTTAGGAGGTTCACTTGAATTGTCAGTGGGTAAGACAAACATTTAACTGTTGACACTGGTGATATGTAGAATGTGGGACCAATGAATGTCAAATTTCTGGAAATAAAGAAAACAGTTTCACTCAATAATGTTACCCATATATGCTAAAACCTCAGCAAAATAATGCAAACTTTCTTTTTTTAATAAATGGAAAGAACCAAACAGTCAAGAGCCTCTGACAATCCTAACAACAAGGACCGGTGTTTCGACGTTCTTTTCGACAAATATATTATGTTGATATAGACCACCTGGTGACAATGAGCCGTTTTATTAAACACTAATTGCTCATTCAAAAACTAATATCAGGTACAAATCAACACCGATTGGTGTAAATATACGTTATCTAGCATCGTAAAAATAACCATTTAGAAAAAGTTGATATTGAGGGTTTTTTAGTATTCACAACCTCAAAAGGTCACCTCGTTAACAATTTGTTCCCCACTAATGTTGGTGTCGATGTTATCGCAAAAAACAAGTTATTTATCCAATATTGAAGTAAACTATTCAAATTTAAATCAAATAGTTCATTCAAAAATAATTGAGAAGTTAGTTTTTATTTGATATCAACACTATTATCGTCCTCAATCTATCTCACCAAACAACACACACTTGCCACATGGAGCACAACAGGTACTGCCACAGCAACGCTGTTGATGACGGATAAACAACCATATTTTCTTATATACATATATATAGCTCAATATATATATTTCAAATATTTTTCTTTTGAGGAAGAATACAAATATAAATTGTGATTTTCAATCTGTGATTGTGTGATTTTAATGTTATGTATATATCTATTGATTGATTCGTAATAAAAAAGAGCAATTCATGAACCAAGTTTTTCTGCATTCTTTAAAATGCGAAGAATGTATCTAGACATGATAAAAAACTTATAAATATTCATTATTTCTAAAAATGTTATTAATGATATTGCATTTTAATTCTACAAATATAACTTATTGCAATGGATTCTGAGTATCATGAGTTTCATCCGATAATATGTATATATATATAATACGTATTATAATCTACTGACTTCTATACATATAGACGTTTGGTTGAATATTTAGGAATTAAAATAGTAGCATCGATTGAAATCAATATAATTAGATTTAAGAAAGAAGATTTAACTAATATTCATAGATTTTGGATAGAAAAATTCAATTTGCCTTTGAACAATTTTCAGTCAATAGAACATCTACATATATATATACATTCACAAAACATACGGCTCAAGCTACTAAATTGGCACTTCGTTCCATAGTTGAACTGATTGTGGAAAACTGTGCACAAATTATAGTGATTTAAATTTAAAATATTGTTATTATTTATGGCAATTTAAATATAGATTTTTGTAAAATTCTAAAAAAATAATTGTATTTAAAAATTTTAGTGGTTTAAATTTAAGTCTCTATGATTAATCAACACCTTAAAAATTAACATTTTGAAACACCCTATAAAATCAATAAGGCTGAAAAATGTAGAAGATAAAAAGATAAAAAAACACTGAAAATAACAATAGTCTCTTTTAAATGTTCATATTTGTTATGAATAAATATCTATAAAATATCATTTGTACATTAGAACAGATAGTAATTAAGTTGACATAAAATTTACAATAATTTAATTGAAATAAAATGTCTACTCTCCTTATTTCGTGTGTATAACTTAATTTAATTTCACTTTTTGTAATATTTTATTACTTTGATGAAAAATATATTTTTATCTTTTGCACAAAAAGTGGCTTTTTAGGGCAAACTTGATACATACAAGTATATTGATTTTAATTTCTGTCTATTAAATATAGGAATCATAACTATATGTTGAGGGCATAAATACATTTAAATCCATGGGCGCTAAGCTTCGAGCATTCAGATTTATCATGTATTTATACCCAATAACCAGGGACGCAGATAAGGGTGTTTCCACGATTTCAGGAAACACCTATTTAAATCTAAAAAGAAAAATACTTCTATATAATTTATTTCCAAAAAATGACATAAAAATACTATACCAAACACTTAACTCCATAAAATTGAATTCAACCATGTAGTTGTATAATAATATGCATGAATTTCCGAAACAAAGTCAAATGTTTTATCTTTTATCTTTTTATGTTTATCTTTGTCTTTGAATCTTTCTGACAAACAAAATACATATCAATATTGAATATAACACACTCTAGTAGCTTCCGCATCGTACTGTAAATATACCTTTTAATTGATTTCATGATGTGTTAGAGGGTTTAGTCACACAGTAGTAATTGACTCTTATTGATTTCATATACATCACGTAAATGTTATCGACAGAAAATCGTTTTATTTAAATAAAATGCATATAAATTAGGTATCTACAAAGTAGATCCAATAACAGAAAATTCTTGCAAATTTTCTTCAAGACTTATGGCTATTTTTGAAATATTATAAAGTACCACATAATATATAATACATACAACTACCTATGTTGTCTGACAATTGCAATATATTACATTTATAACTATATAAGGCTTTTAGGTATCGAAATAGTAGTATCATTGAAATCAATAGCATTAGAGTCAAAAACTATCTATCAATATTCGATGGGTTTAATATTCAAAACCAAGAATCGTTCATACGAAGTAAGATATTTTTATGGATTTTATTCAAGGAATTCCTATTAAAAATCTCACACTTAAGCAGCTGAAAACAGTTTAAATCAGAATATCGAGACATCCAAGCATTACTTAGTGTTATATTATGCAGTATAAAAATTTAATAACATCCTCGGAAATATATTAAAAGCTTTATTTCAAACAGGCATAGTACTATTAGACACACAAGACAAGAAATAGTGTTATTAACATTAAGATTATATAGAGCTATCGAAAGTATAAATTATGTACAAAGATTACAAAACTGCGACAACAACCAGCTCCAAGTGTGGCCAACGACTCAACAGTCCCCGATTCCAACTCATTAATCTTCTGGGATCCGGAGGATTCTCTAACGTCTACAAAGCCATCGAGCACTCAACCGGCCGAATCTTCGCCATCAAGAAATTTCCTCCTCTTCCAGACCCTACTCCACTACCAGATACGGACGGACCAATGGCCTCATCTACGCCAAGGTAAACGGTGACACATGGAATATGTTTTTATATATCACTTTCATAATAGAAAAACCCACAATGTTAAAAAAGAATTTATTAGACTTCGAAGTTTCGATCTCAACCAGAGATCATTGACATTAACAAGAATCTGAATAATAAAGTTATTACATAAATATAATAACACATAACATTTAATATCTTAACACATAATATGACAGCAAAGACAATAATAATAATGGCACAGTGCCGAGAATAAGTTAAGATTAAGGAGATTAGAAACAGTCGATTTATTACATTATAAAAGAAACCTTAATTTTGGTTTAGAGTATTATTTTCCTTAATTTTGATATAAACTGACTCCATAATTACGCGTCTAACTTGCAGATTTTTGTTGTTACAGTATATTGGAGAAGCTGGATTAAAGTCAATTGAATGACCTGTATTAGCAGAGTGTGCAAACATTGTATTTTTGAGTTACATTTTAATAAAGTCGCATTTGTATTCTTTGATAATCAGCTTCTCTAATATACCGTAGTAATAACCTGCAAATTAGATACCTTATTGAGTCAGCTTATATCAAAATTAATGAAAATAGTACTCTTAACCAAATATCAGGTTAAAAGTAATTCAGGATATTATTTCATGTAATAAATTGAATGCTTCTAATCGTCAATAAAATTCACCTTCCGACACTGTGCCATTGTTATTATTATTTTTGCGGTCATATTATTGGTCCTTTAATGTAGAATTTTTCTTTTCTTTATATATAAATGTTATGTGTTATAATGTAATAATTTTATTATTCTTGATAATGATCTCTTCTGGTTGAGTTCGAAAAATCGAAGTTTAATTTAAAAAATAAACATCGATGGGTTTTTCTACTATATTATTTTCACGACAAATTGGCTGTTTTTCTTTCTGAATTCACGTTCCGTGTTTTAATTTGTCTCTTTTATTGTCATTTTGTGCAAATTATATTTTTCTTTTTTTGAGAAGAAAGTACCTTCTATGAATTCACACAATAGGTAATATATACAAAAGCGCATATAAAATGTATTACTAAACAGTTTTATAATTTACGCCATAAGTATTTTGTTTTTATTATAGTAAGTTAAATGTATAATAAAATTTCACTTTTAAATAACAATCCAAATTGCATTAGATAAAGAAGAACATGTTTTGCAATGTAGTTAGGAAAACAGTTATTTTTGTGTTTGGTGTGTTTTTGTTTTATATAACCGATTTAGTATTATTCTATCTTATATTTGAAACTAAACAACCAGACTAAAATTGATGTACTCTATATTCCATACTTGACGTCATCCGACAAAATTGTTTATTTAGACACGATAATCCAAAATTCATGATACATACTTCCTTCACATTTGACAATCATTATACGTGTCGTTATGTCAGATGAAAGAGATGTATCTTTATCGGTTTCATTCATTAAATACTTTTCCCCATAACGATATCTTAGCTACAATAACGCATTTCAATTTCTTTAAGTTTTTTTAAGTTTTTTTTTCAAACATTGAGGTACTTCTTTTTAATCCGACACGGCTAAATATAAAAATAAATTAATAAAATGACACACTACAAAAGTCATATCAGATACTTAAAGTGTATACTGGATACAATAAGTAGTATACACTATATATGACTTATTAACATTTAATGTTGTAATAACTTCTCCCTAGATCAATTTAAAACTCTTTGCAAATCTAATTCAGACACAATTTTATAAATATTATTAGAGAAGCCCTACACCATATATAGTATTAAACAGGGTAAGAGAGCATTAAGTGTTTATTACTCTATGCCCTGTATCCTCTTATTTTATTTATATGTATATATAACGCCTTCTGTTCTGTTTAATGTAATTAAATATTGATAGATTTATCTAATGTTAAAATCTCTGCTTACAATTTCTAATTATGCAACAATGCTTTATATACAATTCTTATATATATTTGTCCTATACTACCTGAGGAAGCATAATAAATTCTGTGAAACATGTCATTGTTTCACAATAAACATGGATACTATTTATTCATTTATATCTTTTTTAAAACATATTAATAACAAATATATATTAAAATTATATTTTATTATATATCTAACTATTTGTATTTTTTTGTGATATTTTCTTATTAGAACTATTTTAAATAGGCAATACATTTTATGATACAATGATACAAGTATAAATGGGTCAAGGTCCCCAGATGGTAGAACAACTGCAACAGCTGAGGCGGGTCTGGAGAGAGTAGCCCCAGCCTCAACAGCTGCTACTCCCCGGCCCATATCCTCTGAAGCAACTACGTCATCATCGGGTGATGCTGTTGGCAAAGCGGACGAGGAGGAGGACGAAGAATCGACATCATCATCGGGCTACTCGACGAGCAGTAGCAGTCGTAGTGGAAGTGGCAGTGAAGAAGAGACTACTACGAGTAGCGAGGAGAGCAGTAGCAATCGTCGGACGGAGGGAACCCTGCTCGAGGTGATGGATCAAGAGGCTTGGATCCTGAGGGGACTCAAACACGCCAATCTCATTCGCTTCTTCGAGTACAATTTGGACGATGATGGGAAGCCCTTCATTGTCCTCGAGTTTGCCTCTGGAGGGGATGTCTACGACAGACTGATGAAATTGTCACGGTTCAGTGAGCGCTTAACTGCTTTCACCATCAAACAGGTATGTAATATGTTTACGATCGTTTTTTGATTTTTCAATATATTTCTTGGGGTGATTGTCATTAATTAATTTTTAACAATATTTTGAACACTTGTTTAAAGAATGCTTTTCCTATATTTGAAAAATACTGATATTCTTATTATTCTTATTATTCATAAAAGTGTATATTTTACGATTTTAGTGATAACAGAAGATTAAAACGATTTAATACGGATTATTTTTAGATGCTTGTGACGCATTTATATACCTTAATTAATCATCAAATATAAAACATATCAATTTAAAGCTTTTCTTAAGTTTTCGCACGGTATAATAATAATTCAAAAAATAATATTCCTTCCAAATTTGTAGATTAATAAAAATATATACCCTCTTTCGTATTTCAGCTCCCTAGAGAGAAACGATAACGTGTATTTGTATGAAGATGAATCGAGAGCTATCTTATACAACATTATCATATTATCATAAAACATTATATTATCATACAACATTATATTATCATACAACATTATTATTATATACTAAAATCATGATCATTAAGATATTTTAAAACATATGGGATCTTGAATAGGAGATAAAAACAAATATGCATTTTAAATAATTTTCAAATAAGTTTATAAAGTTCTACATTTAATTATTTTTAAAACATGTCATTTATACAATATGTAATAAGATATTACTTACCAAGAGTTAGCTCACTTTAGTTTGATACGTAGGAACTTACACGACTTTACTTTACAAGCACCCTCAGACATATTTTTAAACTACAGATAATTCGTGCTTTACATATGTTGGGCAGGTGCTGTCGGCATTGGAATACCTTCATCGGAACGACATCGTACATAGAGACCTCAAACCGGAGAACCTTCTCTATCGAACGCGACGAGTTCACTCCACGGTTGTCATCTCAGACTTTGGTCTCTCCTGCCAACAGAGCAAAGAGGATCCGATGACAACACCGTGTGGCACTGTGGACTATTCGGCGCCAGAACTCCTAGCCAATCGAGTGTTCGGTCGTGCAGATCAAGATTATAGTCTTAAGCCCTACGGCTGCGAAGTGGATATGTGGAGTTTGGGCGTAATTTGCTACGTTCTTCTTGCCGGCTATCCCCCTTTCTACTCGCATGAGGACAACATCGAGGAAATCGAAAAGAAAATCCTCAAGGCAGAGTACTACTATCACTTTCCCTATTGGGACAACATCTCCAACTATGGAAAGGATTTTGTGAACTCCTTGCTACGCATTGTTCCGGTGGAGAGAATGTATGCAGATGAGGCAAGCGAACATCCTTGGCTCTCCATCGATTGGGACACGTTTATTCTCCCACCCAAGGTGGAGCTGAGTGAGGCGCAGAAAAAAGAGTATTATGGATCAGAAAAGGAAGAGGAAGAGAATGACGAAGACGAAGAGGATGAAAAAGAAGAAGACGAAGAAGACGAAGACGAAGACGAAGACGAAGACGAAGAAGAAGATGAGAATGGAGAAGAAGGAGAAAAGAAAGCCAAAAGAAGTGACGGCGAAATAAATAAGTCTAACGATGGCACATCAACTGAAACAACTAGAACCACTTCTTCCTCCACGTCATCCACTTCTTCCCCAGCATCGTCTGCCTCGGTGTCTTTGTGCGAGGTGTGAACTGGCCTCGGTGAATATCATCCTAGCAACGTATTCATCAAACATATGATGGTACTCATAACTTATTGGTATTAATATACACCAATTCAAAGATAATTAACATCAATAAGATTCGGTAAACACAGGAAGCAATATATTTTATTCTATTATATTTCTTGTTTTTGAGTCGTAAAATATAGGAATCGATAATTCATGCATATTGTTTATATTTTAATCAACTGGTATCCAGTGATTATATATTATTAAAAAGTGCAATACGTTTTATAATTGACCTATTTACATGTGTGCAAATTCACTATAAATTGATATTCAGAAATACAAACATTAAATGGCATGCTATATAGCATTTTGTGCAAAAAGTAACAATTTACTTTACAGTAAATAACTTACATATATAAATAAATATAGTGAGTGTTATATTATACTCAGATTTCATTAAAACAGAAAACTATTTGTTAATGATAAAAATAATTTCTATAGTAAAACAGATATGAATGATTTAAAAATTCAGCTTTATCTTATGAAGAGAAAACAATAATTAACATAACATTGTCGTCATGTTGAAAGCTTAACTGAGTTCCCATGGTAATTATTCCTATTCTCTTTATTAGTTACTCTACATCGCTACAACTATTTCACTATTTAACTATATCAGGATTATACTATAGTTTAATATGCACAACATTGCTTGTACCAATTTAATAGTAACAGTAGGAATATCCATTAAATATAACCCAATTACTGCATTTATTCACAAAAACAGAATCAATATGTAGATAACACTACAATTGGAGTTTTGTACTAAAAACAATTATAAAATTGTTACCTACTGTGTCACACTTTACTTTAAATGAACAATTGTATTTTAGTTTATTTTATCTTTATTTTATAAAAATATCTGTCAACTAGCAAAACAAACAGTTGACACAGTATTGTAATGTAATGTAAGTGTATTTTATGTAAAATAAAATATGTTATGTTTTTACCTAAATATACTTCTCATTATTTGTAATGTTTTACATGTGTGCCTTAAATATTTTTTATGTAAATCATCAGAAAAATAAACTTTTCAAAATTCAGTTGTCACAATTATATAACAAATAATAATATTTACAATCAATCTATTTGAAATTTTCATAATAATGTATTTTAATAAATTTTAAGATTATCAAATAAATACTTATTATGCAATAAAAAAACATTTTTAAATTGTAAATATTATTTTTAAATTTTCATTGTAATATAAAAATTAGATCTAAATTTAAGTTTTTAAAGTTCTATACTATGCAACTGTTAACGGGAAAAGGCATAATTAGGATTTATGCATAATGACTAGGCATATAATGCCAGGAATTAGGCATAATTCTGCCACAGTGAGTATGAAGGCTTTTTCTGCAGACTTTTTAGTATTCAGTGGTACACCTGTAAATGTAGAATCTTTTATTGTCATGGAGAAATGCAGCATTTTCAAATTATGTAGATTTTGAATACAATATGAATAACATAGTATATACGAGTATGTAGGTATTTATAAATATCACTAAATATTTAGTGATATGACGGCCTTCATACTCACCTGATTCGAATATCTGTGGCACAAATATGCCTATTTACGCTACCATAATATATATACATATATTGTACTCGTGTATATATACTATCTATGACAAGTATATAGCTATACATAAACATTATTTATACGTTATATATATATATATATGTAAATATGACATTATATCTATATTCATATATGTTAGTTGGTATATTTCTATGGTAGTAATTCTTTTAAGATATTTCTTTGGTGGTTATATTATAAATTTTAAAATTAGTTCTCTCTTATTGAAATAGTCCTCCCTTTTTTGTTCTAGGTATCTACTATTTAATATATTAATATTTTATAATTTCCGCAAGTTAAATACTAAAACAAAGTATACGAATGTGTATCAAAAATGGAATAAAAAGAGTAAGCAAGCAATAAATACATTTCCCATGTATAAAACATTTAAGTGTTATCGATAGTTTTTTTAATTTGCATAATTTACATTCTTATTTGGAAAGTATGTTTATGTAATGCATACTTTTGATTGACGCAAATTTAGCCTATTTTTCAAAACCAAAATCAAACAATTTTTAATTTTAAAACATATTCCAACTTAATGTTTAACATGAAAATTATGTAATTGGTGATTTTAAAGCCAAACTGGACATTTTAAATATATTCAAGGTGTTTCACGATATGAACAGAAAACATCATATTTTTCAATTTCCATAGGTAAATATCAACTAAAAATAACGAAGTAGTCAACCTTCCCCCTTGCTATATAATTTACGCTCAAAATCCTGGTTTGTTCATGATTAAAGAATTTAGAACAACATTTTTTTCCACCAGCATCAATCAGTGAACAGCCTATAATATAAGAGTATAGAGTAGCCTTCTAATTGTAGCTTAAAAGATAATCCAATCACCTTGTTAAGATTTAATGCAGCTGCAGATAATCGACAGATACTGGGAAGATTTTTATAGAGTTATATATATATATTATAAAAAATGACAATTAGCTAAGAAACTAAATAAAGAAAAATTAATAAGCGATAAAGTTTAGAATATAATCAGAAAAAGTAAAAAAAAAACATTTTTCTAGTTTTTCTTATTATAAACTAAGAAATTAGTTTACAGTATGGGTCTATTATATACAAAAGCCAAGATTAGTTAAAATTGGGTATAAATAGTTTTATATATTGACATAATGTATACTATGTTTATTATCATGATATAATGAACCTTCAGTATAAAACTCATATAACAATACAGACAATTGAGATATCTAGATTTCAGTTACAACAGCGGTATGGGAATTATTCTTGAGGGCAATTATGTAAGGAGAGGATGGTCCAATGTTACCGACCTAGCATTTATTTAAAGTCATATTTAATTATATAGTTTATTTTTGAAAATCATATTATTTAGTTCATAATTAATACAAAATATTACAAAGTTAAATACCACGTTAGAGTCTTAATAACTACATCAAAGATCGTAGTGAAGTCCATTACCAAATAAATTTATTATCATTGTTCCATACCTGCAAAAAGACCTATTGAAAATTTTAAACTGTTAAATTATCATTATACAATATGAAATGAGTTTGAATTGTGAAAACAAATGTTGCCATTTTTGGCACATAGTTACCTCGACTTGAGGATTCTTGACAATTGATGTTTTGTAGCAATCGGATCTACTATGTATGGATGGTACTTGGCAACCCCATTGCTATGGTAATTGCCAACGTGAAGTGGAGAACCGTAGACAAGTGAGACACCTGACAATTCCTCTGAAAAGATTTTCAAAATACAACTTTGTATGAAAATGAAATATAAATTAAAATCTTAATATTCCATGGGAACTATCTATTGTAAGAAAACAGACGCTGTATGGGTTTAATAATGAACAACCCAATTTTGATAAAATAATTGTATTTATAAAAAATCGACGAAACATTTTATATGACTTCACATCATATTCATGGTCAAACAGGATAAAAAAGCAGAAATAAAATATTTATATACAGAGAGATGAGCGTCAATGAACAAGTTACGTAAGAGACATTTTAAAACTAATAAATACATATAAAAAGGAGTGAGTTAAAATCAGTTAATGAAATTAATAAGACATTTGGCTATACTGCCATTAACGTTAAAATTAGCGTTTAAATTGAGTGTTATCTTTATGGAAATTAATAAAAGCAGCTTCGATAACACCTCTAACTTTAAGATGGCTACAATTATATAAAATGAAAGATGAGTTAAAATCAATGAGTAGTAGGGTAGGTGGAGTGCTGGCGCGTCACAGGACCTCCTCCCCCCCCCCGCCGACCAATCTGTTTGAGGTTTCAGCCAATCGTAGAGCCCGCAGAGAACACGCGCATCTGTTATAGCCGTGTGTGGACGCACGCATTTTGATTTCATTTTTCTCTAGTCAGTTTACGGTTAGGGTTGTGTCTAAGCTGACTTCTACCATGCAACGTATGCAAATCTTACGCAATGCCGACGGTACCTGGTCTATCCAACCAAGCATTCAACAACTACAATAAGGTCTTTATTTGTCACCAACCCCTCCCTCTTCACCAGATCGCAACTACTATCATCTCCAACACCTGAGACCTCTCCACAACCCTCTACGTCATTTGCTGCTACTCTTTTACCAGGCCTTCCTACAAAACTGTCGGATTAAATTATTCCGTATTCTCATGACGGACCCTTACATTTAAGGGTGTCGCATCTCTCAACGAACCCAATTTCTCCGCTATCCACGTCTAGTTTAGCCTCCTCTATACAAATAGATAAATATACATGTGGCCAAGTGTGGGAAATATTTTTCTGTTTTGCTGAACTAATGTCTCACCGTGATTCATGTCATCCTCACTCTATTCCTACTATTGCTTCCTTTCGCAACGATGTTGTTAGTATTGATCAAGGGCATTCTGCTTTCCATGGTGCTGCCAGATACATTCGATTCACCCACGCCATACCACCTATTCAGTCAATTAACTTTTTCAAAGGTACTCACATTCATATCGAGCGATTACTAATTACTTTGGTTAGCGGCTGTGAAGAGTGCAAGGTACATCCCGTGCTCTCTATACCCCTTCTTCAAATCGATCCACATGACGACTCTATCATTTGCTCAGAAACTGCAATAGTTTTCTTACCCACCGACATGGACTCTCACCTCAACTTTAACGAGCTGCTAATCGCCAATCTTCTCCGTAAGATTGAAAACTACATTCTTAACGGAAGCAACTGGGTTATAGAGTCAGCAGATTTCTTTAATCTGCGCATCAAACGTTATTACACTGTTCCCAAGAAGCGAGACAAATGGTATATTGAACTTCTTTCGCGTCTCTGTACAAAGAAAGCCGTCATCAATGTTGATAATGGGGCAAAGGCCAAAGATTGCTTCTGTTTTGCAGTTCTATCCATTCTATATTATAGAGACATAAAGAAAAATAGACAACGGAAGTACATGTACAAAATGTGGGAAAACTATCTGCAGTTTGACGAAATCACATTATCTGTCACAGCTTACGACATGGTAAAATTCGAGAACCATAACCCCTTTACATTGTCTTTACATAACCAGGTCTCTACATTTGTTGATATCAGCTTTCCATTAATAATAAGATATAATTAATACATTAATAATTATTTAATACAACAAATAAAGAGTCATGCCCACCAAGCGCGACACGGCGAAAAAGGTTAAAATAATGTTATTAATTGGACAATGCCCTTTGCGTCGCGTCGCACTTGTTGGGTATGGCTCTTTATTTGTTGTATTTATGTATTAATTATTTATTTTTTTACAATGTCTACATTAGGACGAATAGTCAGCATATACTTTATGAATTTTATTATCTTGGCCTTTATTTGGTTTTATAAAATGTTTTCTACTGTACAATAAGACAAAATTGGCTAATTTTCGTATAAATCAACGATGAAATTCAATTGGTAATTTCAATATCTATATAGGGTATATATGTATAACTACCTAAATGTATCATAAAATCACAGGGGTGTAGAATTTGATATTATTATGAATAAAGGTGGTGTTCCCGACAGCCATGTTTACCGGTATATAACATTTGCATGAATATGATTGTATTTATTTTTGTAAATATAGAGGTATGCTAAATAGATTGATTCATGGATATCATTGTAAACTGAATGTTACGATGTAATATATTTCCGGGTTTTTTCTAGTTTTTCCATCATTTTTTCATTAAAGTATACAGCACGTTATCTTACTTAACTGAAAATGTTGCCTGATGCATATCTTCATAAACAATGCATTTGTTGTCAAACAGGTAAGTTGTTTTATAGATATGGCGTCATCGATAACAGAAATTTGTTTCATATTTTTTATTTTTAACTATTATTATAGTATCATCATAAATATTACGAATATTACGTCAATATATGTATCTCACTTATGTATATCCAGTGTAAAGCTGATAGGTACGCAATGTTGCATTATATTCTAAATATGGTAGATATTATGTTTCATGCAATATATTAACATGTTTTTGTCGGTAGAATACCTAAGCAGTATATACATTATATATTATATATTATATACATATATATATTCAGTGCGTCTGTTTATACAAAATAAAATAAAACAAAATAAATATTTTTATATATAAATGTCTATATATAGCATTTGTGTATAACATACACATGTGGTTATTTTAATATGTAGCAGTTCTTTATAAATTTCATTTTATTAGCTATAATATATCTAAAAAAAGCTATAAAATGTGATTTACAATGTATTTTTCAATGTTATGTAAGCCTAATAATGGTAGTAGGTTGTTAGCTCATCTGAGAAACCTAAGGTACAGTAAGGTATGTATATTAGAATACCACAAGAACCGCTATTTTTTAAAAAGCTACCATTTAAAAACTAATTTATATTTTGGAATAAATTGAGTTTTATCGTGTAGCGCCGCCAAAAATTAATCAATTAATCAATTTTAATCTTCATAACTAAATATTATAGAATCCGAGATATTAAGATAAAAAAAACGACGTTTTTCGTAATTATTATTTTTATTATTCAGACCCAATAACAACCTTACAAACTTTAAGCGATTTTTATTAAATTTTGGAGTTATATTAGGAAATGTCCAGGAGATGAGAAAAATGATATTTTTACCTACCAACCGTTTCTAGGGGGCTAGATTTTATATAGCAACCACTGTTTCCTATATAAAAATTAAATTGTGTGACTGAGCATACCTTTATAATTATATATAATCAAATACCACATTAAATAGTCTATTAATAATGTATTCAGCAAAAAATTGTGATATTAATAAAAGCCAAAAATGGCAAAAAGTGTGTTAGCTCAACCCATAAAAGAAATGAAATAGCCGTTAAATGTGTTAGCTCTTTAGTTAATATAATATTGGATTTTAGCTAAGAAAGTTCTTTTTTATTATTAAGAAAATTATTAAGTATATTCCTGGCATTATAATACGTTTATGTCCTTATTAATAGAAATATCAAACGTTAGATTGAGATAAATACATAAAATGAATTAAAAATGCATTAAATTGAATGAAGTTATACAATTATAAATATTCTAGACAAAATGCGTTTAGTATAATAGTTTTTAAGTAGTTAGCTCAAGTCCAATATTATTAAATAAAGAGCTAAAATATTTAATGGATATTTCAATTTTTATGGGTTGAGCTAACAAACTTTTTGCCATTTTTGACTTATATCAATAGTTATATAAAAAGGTAAAGAGGGGTTAAGCAAAATTAATCAAAACAAAAAACGATGAGGTCGAAAAAACTAAAAGCCTTAAGAAACAAGCTCAAATACTAAATGTAAAAATAATGTTGAAGATACGTAGTTAAGCCACTAATTAGATTGATGTAAAAAGCTCCATACTTTATAATTTTGGATGTTAAAATAGGTAGATCAATATATACAAACCCAAAATTTCATAAAATTTAACAAAAATGAGATTTTAGACAATTCCTGGCTATGGGATAAATTTATGAATTGTACTATTTTATATTAATTTGATTGTTAAAAAGGAATTTAATATATTCCTGCGAGTTATTTTATGTTTATAAAAATTTACAATTCAATTGGCCAAGAATAATGGAATTTTTGTTCTCTTAATTTTTGTATATTTCTACATATTAATCTATAAATGATTTTAAAAGCAAGAATCCTAATATTTAATTCATAAGTAAATTTATCAAATTCATTTATGGCCAAACTGTGTCTTCGGTAATATATTCACATTTTGTTTTAAAACCCATTTACTTGACTTTCATTTTTGTGATTTTTGTGATTTTTTATCTTTTTTGTATGGATATCAATTTTTTCCAGCAAAATTTGACCAATATTTGGTGAATTAAATCGAGAACAAAGTCAATCTATATTCGTATTGTAAATATATATCGTTTTTATATGTGAAATATATATAAAATATTTATCCATATATGTAATGATGTATATGTTTAAGCATTATTATTATTTAAACGTATCCCGTAAGCATTGCATCTAATTTAAAAAACATAAATAATAGTATACAATATATCATATTCATAGAACCGTGAACTATGACATGATCATTATTTTGATATTAAACTTTGGACATCACTAATTTGATCATATATAATATGTGAAAATTATTTATTTTCTTTATATAATATAAGAGTTATTTATGATTTTGGGGATTTTAAATCTAATTTTGGTGTAAATGTTGAATTTTAAAATTTAAAATTTTCATTAAAATATGAATTTAAATATACTTCGCTATAGACTTTGTTATCAAAATTTTACCCCTTACCCTGAAATTGTTACAGTTTGATTTAATCCGTTATACTGAATCAATAAAGAAAGACACAAATCTACACCTTGACAATAAAGCCATGCTGATTAAACGAAAATATAACTATTTCAAAGTAAAGCAAAAAATTGTAATAGACAATATTTTAACGTTCTTAATCTTTGTTTAATGTTTAAAATTCCACAATCTGTGATTACCTACCACACTCTGGTATTTTAACTTATTATTTGGAGTTTTATTCACACTTCATAAAAGGTAGCTGTTGCACATGAAACAATTGTCGTGTTAATTATACAATTATGTTACCAGAGATATTCCGTGTTAATTCTTTTGCATTTTTAGCACCTCTATTTATATTTTATGGGTAATATTCATAATATATATAATTAGTTAGTTTTAATATATTATGAATGACATAGGAAAGCACTATCCTCAAAAATGAGTAACAAATATGTGTATAACATTTGACCAAATTTGATAAAAGTACAAAATTGTGAAATTGATATAAAATTTTGCTTAATAATTTATCCTATACTGAAATGTTATTTTGGTGTTAGTTTTACAGTCATTACAATTATAGGTTTTCCCGATCAAATAGACAGAACATTGGCGGATCCAAGCCCTGGGAGATAGAGGGAAAAAATGTGTAAAGGTTTTTAAAAAACGAATGAAAACAAATATTTTAAATGCATTCTAGACATTAAAAGCTAACATTTTCCGATTTAGAGGCTGCGCACTGAACAGCCACAACGTCCCTTTGGATTAGAAAGAATCCAACCGCCCCCCCGTAGTAGAAAAACTGGATCCGCCCCTGCAGAACAAATGCTTGGACGTCAGATCAAGTAGAGACGGCTGTTATTTGAGTTTTAAAATCGCGTATTTCGTCAGACCAAATGTTGACAAGGCCATATCAAATGCGTCCAAGCAAAATTAAATGTTCGCACAATTGAATGTATTATATGAGCGTTTATAGATTATAATGTTATCTGAGAGTTGATATTTATGTATTATGGCATCTTAAATTAAAGCCTTTTGTACAATTTATTTAAGTACAATTATAATAATTTGATCACAGATTCGTCACTTTATCTAAGACAAGTGCACATATAAATCAACGGCTAAAAGTAAACAAACCTTATAAAGGAATAAAGATTTTTTTACATTTTTGTAAATGTGAAGTTCATATATGATGCACCATTTTTGGCTTCCCTTGTCATATAACGACAATGACCAAAATACTTAGAAAGGAAGAAAAAACATATATCTATGGATTTGTTGATTCAATAATCCTACAAATTAGAAGCAGTAATTAGATAATTATAATATATCAACAAAAAAGGAAATAGTTCTACTTCCAACTGCTTGTATATCTGTCTGGTCAGGTATAATATACTCGTGAATCAAAAATATAATTGTTATGAATGTGTGCTGTAGTTTATCCATATATGTGTACCTTCTAACGAGTTTGTGATAATATCTAACTTTTGTGCTCCTCAAACACCACCTAACTCACCAGATGAGATAGTAAGAGTAATTGAATAAGCCTCAGAGCCCTCCTTCACTTTTTCGCTTTCTTTGTATCGAGAAGTGAACATACCCAGACGAGGTGTGAATGTAGTGGTCGAGGGAGCATTGGACCGACCTGATGACGTCATCAATCGTGTCTCCTCAGTTAGCAAGAGGATACTGGTCGTGTTTTTGAGAGGTACGCGGGAGCATCGCATTGCTTGATTGCAGAGGGACATGTGGTAATGAAGGTGTCTGTTGAAAAGAAGATAAATTAATTTAGTTACCATGTTATGGAGAAATCCAACTGAAATGCCTCTATATTATATCATATTGTATCATTTAAAATGTTTTGAATAGAAGTTTCAATAAACATATTATATGTATTTACCGTTAAAGCAAATACATAATGAAATAATTATTAATATTTATCGTAAAAAGCTACACTGTATACAAAACAGTTTAACATTAATTTGGGTTATATAAATGTTTGTTTAGATATTTCGCTCTAAAATTTGTTTTTATAGAATTGATATTTATAGGTATTCGTAAAATACTGGAAAAATAGAATGACCTTGAGAAAACATCTACACAGCTTTCAAAAATGTCAATCTTTACTAGATAAATATTTTTTTAAAGAATGGAGATGAAAAAGCACAGCTATTATATACAAAATAAATTCATAAACATACAAACACAGATTATTTAAGCAAACAATTCGTAAACACTTTGTGTTTCACACTTAAATAAAGAAAAATTGTTATTAGCATATTATGTCATGCATTAATGTTTTACACATACATTTACTAAAACAAATCAAATTTGTCATAAAAATTGTCATGTAATTTCAAATACTCGTTTTTTTATAAATTTTATAAATTATTATACATATTATAACTGTATCATACTATACATATGATATAATAATACCATGTCATTTAATTTAATTTAATTTCATATAATAAACTTATTATTTGCTTGTACATTGTTATAAGTTATTGTATACAATCTGCATTTTTTATAAATATCTCTTACATATATGCTAGTTAACCCTATAATTAGGTGTGTGTATGCTTAAAAACACTGTATAATAAAAGTATCACAATTGTCTCCAAGTATGTGAAAGTCCAATGCGAACACCCCATCTATTGCAACTCACTTTCCCGGTTCTAAACGCGTTGATGATCGTAAATTTCTCTCAGCTGACATCTCATCTACGTCTTCAAATATCTTGTCATCCATTTTTTCTGAACCGATCATTGGACGGAACAGATCTGTCATATTGAACAGCAGTCCTTCGTTTAGATGAAGTACGCCCTCCTTGTCCAAAATCACTTGCCACGTCCTCCGATGTGATTTCCATGGAATCGTTATATAAGCCCAAACATCCCCGTCGAAGTTGCGTTCATCTATTTCTTCTGAACCTCTGCTGCTTACCATAAGTTCTGAATTATGTGTAAAAGTATAATTATATTGTACATATAAACATTTAAATGTTTGAATACTGGCTCCTTATATTAATAATTAATATGCATTGATATTCATTATTTAATCATTTTATATTTAGCTATTATGGTATTATAAATATTTGCATGACAAGATAGGAGCAACAATTGACCATCCAGTGTCAACACTTTGTTCTATTTTCATTAATATCATTAAAATAAAACAATTTATTACTACGTTTCATACCAACTTTTATTAAATTTTGTTTTAAGTAGTATATGAGTATAAAGAAATATGTATAAATTCTTTACCAAAATTTTTCATCTTCAACTGTAGATAAATTATCATTTTGAAGAACCACTTTTTATTTTATTATAGCATATTCAGTAGCATTTCTTTGGAAGTAAAACAATACGATGTTTTGCTTTTTTGACCAAATTATAATACATATATCAATTGCCTTAATGATAAGCAATTGTTTTAATTTTAAAATTCACGAATAATTTGATAATCAGGAAATATATACATACCACAGGTTACTATTGCTTTGTGATTATACATACATATTTTAAAGGTCTTCAATTTTCTAAACATATGAGAATTGTGAGTTGCTGACGATACCAAATCATGCTAATTGAAGAATGCCTATACTTGTAAATAAAAACATAAATTTGTAACTTTGTTCTTATCTTACAAAGTTCAATGATACTTTCAATGTTTAACCTTTTCTTTATTAGTAGACAAAATAAGAGTCAATTAAAAACTCACCCACTGTTACAATTCTGCTAAGTTCAGCTTCAGGAACTTCCCAGACAAGGCTAAGACTGTCCCAAGAACTGGTCCATCTAGCATTGTCAGCCATTATCCAATTTGGAAGGTCCTGACTTCCAGGAACACTGACTGTAACTCCAGTAATAGATGGCGGGTCGCTGAGCACTCTAACTCCTAGTCAACCGAATTAAAAGAAGGGAAGGTATGCACAAACATTGTTACTACATATAAGAAGTGTTAGGTGTAACTTTAGCTTTTAGACTCTGAGCAAGTTGCAATCGAGAAGATAGCAGCTGTAATTACTTTTAAGCTACAAAATGACAATTGTTAAAGTAAAAACTTGCATTACATAAATTACAATTTTATTATAAATGAAATAAAATCTACCTATTTTATTAGTTTGCATTTGTTAACAAACAATTCTTGATAAATCTAATGGACTAAATTCAACAGTAATTGTAATTTATTTGAATCAAAAGAGTAATATTAATTTTGCTTTATAACTAATTTCAATTGTATTACTGCTGGTTTATAACATAAACAAAAATAACTTATTATGGCAAATGCAATTCTCAGCAATAACATGTATTTATGTACATATTATTTTACTGTTGAGTTTGCTGTTTTAATTTTTATTAATTAATTATTAACAATTAATTAAAAGGGCATATAATAACTTACTATTCCATATACCTATGCATGGATATGCATTTTAAGTGTGTAGTTTTGACATATTCATCCACTGAATATTTCTAGTGATCACCAAGAAATTGATAGAAAATCAGACAGATAATTGCCTAAGTTATGCGTTGTTATTGTTCTTTAATATAAATAATTAATTAACATGAAAATATCACGAGATTATTTATTTATGAGTAAAACTTTATAAGTAAATTTACATAACATGATTTTAACCATTTTTTAAATATGGTAAATATGAAATATTCTTTCATTCGTAATGCCAGTATAATATGAAATGAAAAATAAAGAAATTAGTGTTTCAAATAATTGATGCGGAGTAAGTCCTTCACGTAAGGTGATCATCAATTGTAATGTTATAATACTTTTCAATTTGTGAACTTTAACTTTAGTATTACCTCTTTTGTCGATATGCAGCTCCCAATGCAGAAGACTTTACTTTTTTTTTACTGCAGTAACATTCATAAATATACTTTTTAATATGCAGTTAACGGATTTATAAACTGAAATAACGATGATCAGTAAACCAACATGTGCATGAAATTATTATTAAACAGGTATTGGTTACGAGTCAAACGCCAATAAAAATGAATTATATCTACATGAAATAATTAACAACACATCAAGTTAAAAAAATTTATATAATAATCATAATACAACAATATTATCTACTACATTTCACTAATCAGGCAACAATTTGAAGTCCGTACACTTTCGAGGCTAAGATGAGCCACAATACAACTTCTACGTGTAACCCTAGACATATTCTATCCGACTTTCCGAAGCCAGAATTCTTTGCAATATACATCCTATTGGCGGCAATCGGAAGCTCTCTCAATATATCGCTTCTAATAATCTATGCGGTGCGTAAACGAGTGGTTCTTGGCGACAGACACTCCTTTGTCTTCCTTCGCAAAGCTCTCAATGTGGTTGACCTACTCATTAACATGATACTAGTCTTGAATCTCCTAGAAATCTACTTCTTACAATCGGACTGGACATGGTTAGATCAAGTCACCATTTCTTTACGAAATCTCTCCCTTGGTTACGAATCATACGGTCTGCTCTTGATTGCTATTGACCGACTATTAGCAATTACTTGTCCCACAACCGACCGTTGGAACAAAAAAACGGTGACACTTATTTTTTCTCTAATAAGCGCATCAATCACCTGTCTCGATCTGGGACTTCGTCTGGCAATGCTTACAATAAAGTCCTGCAAAACAGTCATATTGATATACAAAATCTACCTGCGTCTCTATACCATTTCGGCAATTTTGAATGCAATAGCAACTTATATTGTCTATATTCTAGTTTTCTGCGCATTCTACCGCCATCAAATGCAACGCAGTCGAAGAGTTGCAGCCAGTGGTTCTTCCAGTGGGGAGACTGTAGCTGCTTTGGTCACATCGTCAGAAAACTTCCGATCACACGTTAGAATGGCTAGCATTCTGCTAGCGATTACGCTAACGCAGACCGTCAGTCTGATCCCACTTGGTCTAACAACTGCGCTGGTGATTCCATTTCCCGGGGACCTACTCTATTATCTTTTCTACGTCAACTCCGTGGTCAACCCCGTTATCTATATTGTTACCAATTCAGCAATTCTAACTTATATTCAAGATCTTCGAGGACAATTGCTTACCCGCTCTTCTAAATGATTTAGCGTTTATTTGATGTAAGGGCGGAAAAGATTTTCAACGAACAATTTTTGTGCTCCTTTATGTTTGAAGAATTGTTTCTATCACTTCATTTTGTCTACAGAAGCTTAAACAAAGTTTTAAACAAATTATTTCCTGCAAAGTCAAAGTGGATGGGCCTTAAATTAATACTTTAAAGCAAATTAATTTAACTTAGAAATGGATGCGACGTTTAAAGATGTTGATTTTCAAATCCATTGTAATGGATTACTATAACAAGGAAATACTGTTGTTTTCAGAATAAATAATTAACGACTAAAAACGAAGACTAATGAAATCTAATATGTTTTCAAACAGTTCTCTATCTTAACTATAGAAGAGATAGTGCTAAATATCTGCCTTCCTGTATGTTTTTCATTAAAAAATGTAGTTATTTATGCTATTAATAATCTGAAATAAAATGTTACAATTTTTATCACTATATTCACCAAACTCTACACCAAAAGGGTGGTTACATGAACACTTTTTGTTCAAAATTGGTAAAATATTCTTTTTATTATAAAACAGCATATTTTGATTGATGAAATTCTGAATCGGGTACTGATTAATTTAATATAATATCACATTTGATTTATATTTCATATCCCAAAGTACAATAAAGATTGGTTTAAAGCAGAAAATATAAACAGTTTTTTTATATTATTTTTATGTAAAAATTAACATTAATCAATTTAATAATATATATATTTAAACATAATTTTGACAATTTTTCCAATGGAATATGGTAGAAAATATCATTGATTAGCTACATATTCCCCCCCCAGAATATGGAAGCGAAAATGAACCCGGTAAGTATAGGGCTAATTATCAAATAATCAATATATGTAGGTATTCTAAGATAACCTAAGTAATTGTGGATACACTGTATATATATTATGTTATTTTTATTCATATTTATTGGCTTATTATCAACAATATTGTATGAGAAACATTTATTAATCAAGTTTATTTATAATGATCATTTACAAAGGTTTACAAATATTCAAGAAAGTTAAACTTGTAACATGTAACATGTAGGTACTTATCTGGATATCTAACATTGTATCCACACATAATTCTGCTATATAACATAACAGGAAGTCTAAATAAATAAATAATGTAGAAAATGTATTTTTTTGCAATATCAAACGAGTAAACTATGGGAGAGCTACTTATGTATATAGGTACCTTTTATAAAATTTTCATTGTATAAATGGAAAAGCGTATGGTGTTAGAAAAATAGCTATTATTCTGCACATGTTTCAAACATGTAGATAATGACGTCTAAAAATAAATTATAATTATAATTATGCCTTAAGAAAATGAAACGGTTTTGTATATATTAACAGGGCAGCGTGGGATTTAACATGACAACGAAAGAAATATTTAATTTGAAAAAGCTTAAATATGCCTCGGCATAATACACTGCATATTATGGGTGGAGTCGAAAATTAAAGTCAGAAAGCATTAAATTTCATCTAATTTGATACCGAGAAAGATGGTGTAATTATAATTATGGACGTACAAAATCACTTTAATTAATTTACTTTGCTGTATAATCATACTGTATATTTTCATGAACGCAGATTTAACAGCCTACATATATTATAACTAATATGCAATAAATTTCCTTTTATTTAACCAGAAAAAGGAAAGAAATTAAAGCGTACAAATTTTCAAAACGTTCATAATTAAGAAATTTTTCCTTTACAGCTTGCAAATAATACATTTAAGAGTTATGCCAACAAATATGCACACCAAATTTTACACATCATTGTATCGTGAATAGAAAGAAACATTAATTAATATTAATCGAGAAAAATATTTTTACAAACCATGAATAACTTTCCAGAAGCTGGTGCATGTATGTGCACTCATAAATGTATGAAAAGAAATTTGTTTTTTAATATAGAACGTATGAATATGTAATAGTATAACTATTTAATCAAACTAATAGACTTTAAATCAGTATGTATTAAATTATTCCTAGTACCTATAATGATACAAGCTTTGTGCTACTTTCAGAAGAATTTCAAATTATAATTATTGTACATTTTTATAACGATATATGAAGCACACTATGATGCTGCATACATGTGCAACATTTGCATTTTATATAATATATTTATTTGTCTAATTGTTTTATTTATAGAAATGCAATTTAATAATTTGTCAAATGTATTCATCATGTGTGCATTTAAAATATTTATAAAACATTTTCAGACTTCCACTAAGTTTCTAATGTGTTTTAATATTTTTTCTGTTCAAACGTAACATATACGAGTAAAACATATACCTAAATACAATCATTGCATTAATTTAAAAACATCTTCATTACAAATAAATAAATAAGTAACATCAAAAATAAATGTAAAAATGTATGTAATGTCCAAATATTATGCAGACGATTTTTCATAAAAACATGACATTTTATAAACTAGGAAAGGTAAAATATATTTTAATATTACATATATATAGTATATTATTTTCGTTAAAATAAAACTTTATGAAAATAAAATTAGCAATGCATTAGTGTGATAATTAAAAACGAATCTATTTATTAAGAAAAGTTACCACATTTAATGTCATGCATAAAATTCAGAAACATTCAGAAAAACAACAGCAATTATTTACAAAATGAAAAGTGTGTATATATTTGTTGTGATTTATTCTTATTAAAGAATGTCATATGTGTCACGTAAACGTACTTTTTGTTAATTTCAAATTATATGTGTTATACAATCAACTTTATTAATAACCAGATTGTGTAATAATTTCAAATAAAATAAAGAATTATACAACTGGTTGAAATGTTCAAACTAATTGCAATATTTGTTAGACATAACTTAATTTCATCAATCGGATGAGTCATAATTAAGTTGTTGATGCTATCTACATGCTTATATACACTTATGTTTCACTTATGACAAAAACATTTAACATCGTTAATGCGGAACAGATAGTGGAGTGGTTTCCCAGTATATATAGTAGTACATGACAAAGTTTACTCACCAATAGAATCCCTGAATGCGATGGCCAAACCTGCCCCATTAACTGCGGCCACAGTAGCATAGTACCGGACATTGTTGCGCAGATGCAGGCCCTCTTTCTCCAGTTCAATCATTTCTGTTTGCCCCATAATCTCACTGAGAGGAATTTTTTGGAAGTCCATAACGTCTGTTTGACCTGGCTGTGTTCCGATGGACCATTTGTACCCCTAATTGATAAATAAGTAATAATTGGTAGTCAATAAAGTATATTTTGCATGAACTTTCCATCATTATTTTACTATTGAATAAACTCAAAAGGAGAATTGTCGAGTCGATTTATATATCTAAAACCAGGAAAGGTAATCTGATGAATGGATGTATTGGACTTCATTTAGATTGTATTACGTAGATGAATGAAAGTAGACATCGACTATATTATGTAACACTACATTTTCTTGTCCTCTCGTATCTATTACGCACTATACTTATTGGTTTTTCATGTTTTCCATTCAGACTTTCTAGTTAGCTGTATTACGTTAATGAACGATGCTTAAATATTGTGTACCTACTTAAGTATTTTATCTCTCTGTATTATAGTTTTCTTAGTTGTGCACCGATGAAGCCGTAAGGCGAAACGTCTGCAATAGACTAATGAAGTATCTACAGAAATTGTGTTTGTTTTGCTTATAAAAGTAGTAAAGTATAAAGTAGTAGGTTAGGTGGACTTTAAATTTAATTAACACAGTTTCTGGGTGGCGGATATTGAAAGTAAAGATGACTACAAATCAGACATAGCTTACTATACTTTAGAATGTAGGGTACATTGTCATTATAGTTGCAAAGCGAGAAAAATGAGATTAATATCAACATTTACGACGTAATTCTAAATTGTCATACATTGTTCTACTACATTACAATTAACTGAATAAAATATAAGTATATACATTAATAAATTAATGCAATAACAATTGACAATGTTCACAAATTTTGAATACTTTTCTTTTTTAAAAGGGAAAATTATAGTTGATCACTATAGGAGATTTTTCATCAAATTTTAAACTTTCATTCAAACTTGTGTTAACATACCTTACATATTATACCACAAAATAGTTCCATGTTTCGTATACGGTATTTCTAATTCTGAATTGAAACATCTTACATATTATTGATAAGAATAGAGGGATTTATCTCTTAAGTATACGGATTCATTAACATATAATCTAGGTGTATACTATTCTAAAAGAATACATGACAATATGACAATATGACAATACGACAATATCTATGCTAAATTACTAATAATTTATAACTATTCATTACCAGTTATACCATTCAACTCTCCTTAGTAAATATAAAACTTAGAAAATTTGTATGTAGAATATAGAAATAATATATTTTTGCTTTATATATAGATTATATATAGATAATTATATATACATATTTTTGATAACTTATAATATTAGGTAGGTATGTTAGAGTCATAGAGATCGGATAACTAACTTATTCGCGGAAAGAAACTATCGGAACATTGATAAAACAATTTATTTTTTATGGTTACAGTCTATATTGGTAGTATGCTAGTATTAGTAGACAATATAAGGTACCTACTAAGTAGGATGATAAATATTCTAATTTATATTAGACGATGCAGTAGCATCGTCAAGCCAAGAATAGAGCATATTTTGCACTTAGCTTTCGATAAATCCAAGCAGCTCTCAGCTCTCCTGAGAATGCTATGGAGAAGAGACTTTCTACGTATTGAATTTTTTATATCAAGGAGTCGTCTGGTACTTACGACAAAATGTACCTTAAGTTGAACTTTAAAAGGGTTACACTTTGGGTTACGGGGGGTTATATATATATATACGTTCGAATCGGGTCAATTTTGACGAAAATGTTTATCTTCTAAATATCATTAAAATTATTTTTATTTTTACCAGCACAATTTTCTTTGTGAAATCAATTTTTTATAATACAAATCATAGATATATATGAAGGTCATACGTTCTAAAACGTAACAATAATATTATTAGACGTAGTTAGTCTTTATAAAAATATACATATTATTATTAATTCAGTCATTCATGAAATTGATATAAAAAATATGCAATTTAAATTATATATGAAATATATAAATGTGTACTATATATATGCAAATACAAATTAACAAAAATAAGAGAATATTACTTAGAAAATATACTGGATATATATGTATATGTGCAGTACATTTTCATATAAGAAAAGAAATTCGCCCGAATATATTAATTATTTCTATGTAATGAGGCAATTAGAATAATGTACAACTGGGTGTAACAGTATTTTAAGACAATTATTCGATCAAAGTAGACTATCTTTATATAACTTGGATACAACTATATATAGAAAACAAAAATGACCAGCAAACTGTTTAAAATTACCATAATAGAAAATACAGTGGTATTTCAATTTGCATTTAAAAATGACAAAAACATATTTTATAAAGCAGCAATAACGAAATAATTATACATATATACTTAGATTCAGCTTCCTATGTAAAACTGGCGAATTTATGTTTCGGAAAAATTAGCGGTGGTCTTAGTATTTTAAGCCCACAAGATATGAACTTTTCCGGTTTGTAGACTTCGATCCTCACATAATTACTACTTTAAGAATATTAACTATGTGTACCAATCAATTTTATATTTTGTTTAATGTCAAATGGATTTTTTTATATTTAAGGTTCTTCACCACTGTGTTTCTACATATTAATATTATCGAACTATAATAATTGATGACAGTCGTTATGACCAATTAAATATGCCTGCGTTCCTGTCGAACTGTACATTAAATACATCATGATGTATATAATAAATGTTGTTTTCATACATGCAGTTCTACATGATTTCTTGAAACGAATAGCTAGAAACGAAGAGTCAATGATTTGAGAGGTTAATTCGATCTACTTTCTTTAGTATACACTATAATCAACAAAGGCTCACCAAAATTCCCGTCTCTTCATCCCAGATGTTGACGCGCAGTTTGATAGTCGAGTTGGACCCCTGAACCTGCCCGATTGTGGCACTTGTAAAGCTCTCATCACCGCCCCCTGCCAACTTCCACCTCCTTATCTGCTTTTTGCCTCGCCAGACATCTAAATATGTCCAAGGAAGACCGTCAGTCTGACCAACTGTCGGATAAGTGACGTCCAGAATTAGTGGATCGGATAGACCAGTCACGGTTGATCCACCTGCTGAGATTGCTTCCACTGGGAAGAGGATACATCGACTAGTAGGTTTACTGAGGAAACTCATGTTATAAAGGGCCATTACAAGTCAGAACACACAGGGAGCAATAAACAAATGTGAATTTATAGGTTTATAGAATTCCGGACAAGCAAAATGGAGTAAATTTCGTCCGGATTAGGCGATGTCACATTATAATAACAAATTTAAAAAAATAATATTAATACATGTGAAGCTTAAAAACAATGATTTGAAAATATATACAATATTCATTTATTTTGTTGTATGATAGTAGTATGTACAAGCTAAAGCATCTACAACAGAAAATATGTAATGCAAAAAATAAAAAACCATAGATATAAATTATTTGTTTAACTCTACCTAGATGGACAATCTTATGCCTCACCGTGGTTGGCGCGTAGTTTAACTGCGCGAGGCAAGAAATGCTAGATATAAATCTAATACAGTGTAAA
>JAYRBW010062753.1:0-30169 GCA_036023295.1 Invenusta paracnida
GCGAAAAATTTCTCAAAAGTTGCGAAACATAATTTTAGGAAAAGTCACGAGAGCGTTTGCTGTTTTGAAATTTTTTTTAATAATGACAGCCAAAATTCGGAGGGGGGGGCTGATTTAGATAGGGTTAACTGGTATATGGTTAACTGTTAACTCCTGGTTCAGATAGGGTTAAAGTATGATGCATCTTAATTTAAAACTAAAGAAAGCAAATTTGAACCCTGGTAGTATGTAACATTGCTCTAATAAAATGACTGGAGTTGCTACATTGAAATAGTCATCGATTTATTAGTTTAAGTCTATAGTGATTAATTAAATATATATATATATATAAACCCTGACAAAGCATTACACACTTTCCAATAGACTTTAACTAGAACAGCTGTTAGATATATTTAGGAAGCTTTATATCACCGAAACAAAACGCCGGAAGTGAAACTTCATTGACTTTACTTATGTATTAAAATATAAGTTTGAAACATATTAGCTACTTTGGAAGTCTAATCGAAAACTAAATGTAAAAGTACATTTATATCGTCTTAGCTACTTTTATTATTTTATTTTAAAATTATATCTAATAATTCGACACTTTAAATGTAAGTACCTACATGTAGATTGTTTTTATTGTCATAAGATAACATAAAATAAATTATAGAAATAGTATTATAATACTATGCGCAAATATAAATAAATATAAAATAATTTGATAAATTTAAAATAATAACTCAGATTATACCTGTATATAATAATGTATACTTAGTACATATTACTTTATATTCGACCTATATATATGTATACATGTCGACGTACGACTTCAAATTAGAGACTAATCTCACTTACCTCCATCCTATCTCGAGTCAAGGATAAATTAGTTCATTTATCCTTTGACCTCAACAATTTACTGGACTTTTACAATCAGTACATTTTTATCTCCACAAGTAGTACGACCTCAGACCTTATTAAACTCCTCAGTACTTTAACTTCAATTCTCGAAGACGAGCCAACCGTTTGCCTTTAAGTCTTGGATTTGTCAAAGGCATTTGAAACCACCAGACATGCCACTCTCATAGAAAAATAACAAAGTTACTTCTACTAGACAATACCTACAACTGGCGTTTCGATTATCTGAAAGATCATTCTCACCGAACCTACTTTAATGGAAATAGTTCCTTCTACCTTGGGAACAACTCCAGTTATCAAGCTAATCCTGGGCTCCGGTATTGGACTTATAGCTTTTGCCATTATCACCACAGACCTTCGAATTCTGAACACAGATAACTTTTTAATTGAATACACCGATGAATTTAATATCTAATTAAATAGTTAATTGAATACCTTATTATTAGAGGCTCAAATCACAAGGAGAGAGAAGCTGAACTAACCAACATTAAATATTGGGCTTCAGTAAACAACCTTCAACTGGGAACACTACTTTATTATTGTTATCGTTTTTACTACTTTAAAGTAGTATACCTATAATTAGTTAGATTCTTTTAAATGTAGATAGAGTGGCTAGTACTACAATATAAGGTAATGTTTAAATTAAATAAAACAATAATATAAGACATGTTTTAAATCAATTAGGTAAATATTTAATTTTGCCAACATTTGACGGTGAATTATTATGTATATATTACTTATATTATATAAATAAGTACGTAATATTCAGGGTTGCATCAGATCACTAAAACAATTTTTTTTCATTTTTAAGAGTTTTCTGAAATATAGGTAATATTATAACTCTATCTAGCTATATTTAACAATAAATGACAAATTCCTGCGGTGGATAAAAACTGAAATACTATAATCTTAAAAAAAGTGCCATAAGGATGACAGCTCTTATTGTATAAAGTTTGGTTGGCTTTTTTGGTCTGGCTTTTCGCCTTTTCCATACGAACATTTGATTTTGTGACGAACACATCAGTGGTTCTTTTTTGGGTGTTTAGGCCTGATGGGCATAGCTGTGAGTATCATATCATATCATAAAATGTAATTGGTGTTATTGCAAAATCTGAAATTTGGACCTATTACATACGAACTAGAATATATTATAATCAATTAAATACTAAGAAGGCAATCTTCGATTTCCGACTGTTGAAACTATTCGAATGGAAACATTTTTCAACAATTCATTTGTTTTTCATTCAAAAAATGCCCCAAATAGGACAGCTGAAAACATACAAGCCCGAGCTGCTAAATTGCAGGATATCCTATTGTACCGGTATAATGTATGTAAAGTCGGTAGTACTTTTCTTTGCATCATTTGAGGTGTTGCCCGATTTTGGTGATAAGACCAGGACTGTCCGATAATTCCTTGAATGATGTCATGGAATACTGCCTAAATCATTTCAATAACGGAAACTGTCTTCTTAACTGTCATTATATTTTTAGTAATTTGTACAAATTTGTATTTTTATTGAACAACCTGTATAGTTAGTGACACTTTATTCAGCCGAAGATATTATATAGAGCAACGTAAACATACTATATTGCTGCTGTCTACGAAGACATCTCTTCATATCAACTCACATTGGAAGACTTGAGAGTAACCAGATCATCAGGACTGAGCTGATCATCCCGGTCGCCATCGGGTGATAGCCGGGTACGCACTTGCCCCCCACCAACTAAGATTCCCATAGCTACAGATGAAATATCCCCAGCAGCAGAGCAGAGTGTGGATACCGGTGGTGGTACTGTCTGTGACGAGGGCTTCTCCTGGGTCAACGGAACCGAAGAGGTAGAAGTAGAAGGAACAACGCTTGGTATCTTGGTGACGGAGACGGGGGTAGCGGAGAGGGAGGCGGGACAGAGTTCCTTCACACGATCTGCATAGCGCAGAGTATTGAGGGAGTGCTCACAAGAGGCTACACTGGGTGAGATCATGGCGATCATGCAGGTCCGAGAGTTGTCCCCCATGAAACTGTCGCGGAGAACCTGAATAGAACATCAATATATACAAACATTACTGACTTTGTTAAATTTTTATAAATTCTTTCCTACCAGTAAAACGTTTTAGAATTAATGACTTCTCAAAAAATATGTTAGCGATATTTCTAGAAATCCCCTTCTTTATCAGATTATAATTATTTTATTTTGTATATCTAGACACTGATATATTATTGATAATAGCTATGTGAGAATGTTATAAACTATCCAATGGGTGAGGTCAAAGTTGTAGATTATAGCCCGGGACTAGTCTAAAAGATTACATTAGTCAAGTATTAAAACAGGATTAACTCCGCTATTTTTACCTCATTTGAAATGTATTAAGTTTTAGAGTTAGTCAGAGACTAAAACCTGACTAAATCGCTTGAAAGAGGGTTAATACCAGACTAAACTCAACAACTGAAAAACTTGAATCATTTTTAATGCAATTTTCCTATGCTTAATCTTAGGACTAATCCTGAATTGAGGTCAAAGTAGAACAAGATATTTAATAGACATTAAAATATATTTTTCAATGACACTCACTTTAATAATACATTATAGGCCTATGTATAATACCAATTAATCAAATAATTCTAACTATATTACTAGAGGAAATAGAACATCCAGCACATTCTGAAAATTCTATTTATAAAAAAACTCATCTTACTCACCGAGTTATCAATATTAGAAGATGAATATCAAGAATACAGGGAATTTAAGTTATTGTACCTACTTAAATTAAATATCTACTCAAAATTGAAATATCTTTTTGTGTAATATTGAACATTAGAAATGGGATGCCATGGCACCGAAAAATTAATTATATCAAATATATATATTTCTGATAATAATTACTTAGTACCTAATAGTTGTAATACTAATGAAGTGAACATTAGAATACTTATAAAAAAAGGAATGATCAAATTTAATCAATTAGATATAAACAGATAAATCAATTTGCAAATTACATCATCAGTTATATTGATATAAAATATATCCAATTAACTATACGTATGAATTAAATTATAATTAAAAAAAATTAGCATGAAAATTAAAATATTTTGTATCAAATAAAGTAGGTACATAATACACAGCTATAGATATTTCTTTTAATATATTAAACTATAATAATTAACTAGTTATTAACTATTATACATTTAATGTTGAATAAATATTTCATAAATATACATAAAGGCATTATGAAAAAGTAAATAAATATATTATAAATATAAATATTATGATGAAATATTACAAATATAATTGTATAAATTACAAATAATTGTATCTATTATAAATATAAGAATTATAAATAAAGATAAACATTATATATTATAAATCAATAAATATACTATAAATATAAATTTTATAGGTATTATGAATAAATAAACAAATATAACATATAATATAGGAAATATAAATAAATAGATAGATAAATACATACATAATATTAATATAAATAAGAATTATAAATATAGGAATTACTAATATATATATATTATAAACATAGGTAATATAATAAATATATACATATTATTATTTAACAAATATATGTATTATAAAACTGTAACAGTAATATAGGTATCCAAATTTATATACAATAATATAATAAATATAAAGCACATTTTATTAAAGGATTTTAGTTAACTAAATATTAAAATTGAGTTAGTCCGGCCTAAGTCAAGGGTTAATCAAGTATTAATCAGTGCTCTTAGTTTTTTAGTGTATGAAGTTAGTACTTGACTAACCCTTTTGGACTAAGCCGAGACTAATCCATAACTTTGACCTCCCCAAATGAGTCACTAATACAACTAATTATTTATAATTTTTTGAAAGAATGTTTTTATATAATAAAAATGGTTTATATAAATTATTGTACTTTTCTTTAGTTTATTATGCATAACTATTTGCTACCAAATGTCATCAATTATTAGCATATATTATTATGAATTATAATCTAATTACAATAGTTGCTCATCGATAAAATAATATACTGAAAAATATAGTTTTCTTATTAAATTTAAAGCACTAGTTAAAAAAACATGTTGATTAATGAATATAGCATAGGAATATCGCGTTAACGTCATCAAATATACTGCCGAGGAACATATCACAGACCTGAGTCAACTTGCTGACACGAAAGGGCAGGTGTCCGGCGCCCTTTCGGCCTAATGCCCGGATGCACTCCTTGAGAGCAAGGAGGGACTTGTTAATCTCGGCGCCCTCCATCCGGGTTAGTCGATCGGCAGAACTCGTGTCCGCTCCTCGCTCATTCCCCGCCAGGTCGATGAGGGAGAACTTGCCATGTAGCTTTCCGGTCTTCTGTCGTTTCAGGATTAGCTGTACTTGTAGGAATTAGTGAGAAGATGCATTAAAAGTGTTTAAACAAAGCATCAGGCCCCCAAATTTCTATGACAAAAATAATGTTATGATATTTTGTAAGTATCTCAAAAAACAAAGAATTTTTTATTTTAAGTTAATTGTTGAATTTCACAAAAATATTCTATATTTAACACAGAATTCGTGTCACCGGTAAATTCGCGCAATGTGTGCTTTAATAATGCGTGTAAACTGTGAAATTCTCGCGTAATTCTAAGTTAAAATTTTGTACGTAATATTTTTGTTTTAATTAAAAAAAATTATTTATTTTTTATATATGCATTTTTTATGTTAAAGATGTAATACACTTGTTATCGACTTAAGCACACAAGTTTTTAAATATTTCTATAGGACGGATCGGCAGCAGCTGCACACTAACGGCATGAGTCAAAGATAGCCCCCGGAGGGCCATAGAATTGGGATAAGTTTGACCCCCCTCTGTACTACTAATAAAATTGGTGCGTCCTATTTCTTACATCTGTTTAACTCTTCTGTTGTATTCTTTTTTTATATTGTAACACAGTTCCCAGGATATGCAATATTTTTCTATCGTTGTTTTAATTATGTTACATTCATCGCTCATTTTATTGCCTCTTTTCTCAGTTTCCTCAAGCTAAATCTTGATAATTCGAATTAATATGTCAAACTATTATAATGACATATCAATAATATATTCGTGTTATGTTTCAATACCTCATCGCTCTTTTTATTATAATTAACATTTGTTAAACAGAAAGTTAAAAAAAAGTTGTATAGCTGTTTCCATAAAACCTTTATTACAAAACAATCTTACAATAATATAAAAAAGATACATGTCATAATAAAATAAAAACATTCCAGAAATATTTTGAAATTTAAACATTGTTTTCATAAGATATCGGTTGATAGACCAAATTATAAACTCAGTAAAAATGTTCTATAATTAATTCTATTAACATTTTTGTAAATGCTTCAGTAATTCTTTTCTTTAGATCGTAAATAAGTAAATTAAGATTTTAAATATAAAACTGTTAGATAATGTAATATTAATGCAAATTGTAATGGAAATAAAGTTGCCTCTTGGCTAATAATAACATAACATTACGACAGCAACAATTTATATAACAAAAAAATATTATCATAAGCGATTAATTTTTACCGCAATATCATTCAAAACCAAAATTTTAAATAATAAAATCCCAGAAAAATACTACCTTGGTTTACACGAAAGTGGATACTAAAATTTTTATCTATAAAGATTAACTAATATTTTAAAAAGTCGAAAAAATAAACAAAATCAAACATTAAAAATACTTATTTGATTTTATAAATAATTATTATTTTAAAGTATATTTTTTTGATAATATACAATATGAAACAAAAATATTATTATACAAATAGTAAAGATGCAGTATATAATTCAATATATATGTATATAATATATTATGTTTCATAACTTCATTAACCTCATATTTAATATAAAACCAGATCTAGGCACTTTTAAAATATTATTTTTTTCGTAACCTTCCAAAAATCTTTAAAATAAATAAATAATAATTTTAGCTAAAAAAATAATTTTTATTTCGATTTTGAACTGAGCATGTAACTACCAATATTTATAAAGTAAAACATAATTTACTCATATAAAAACTGAAGTCAACCTAACAAATAAAGACCAAATATTGATATTAATCGATTACTTTCACCTAGAATAAGATTATATACAAATACATGAATAATTATTTGAAAACATTTTTAATCTGATTCCACTCCTCTTGAAGAGCATTCCATAATAACAATCGAAACCATTTACTCAGCGATTCTCATCTGTCGTTCACGTATGCCCACATTCTAAACCAGATTTATGTCTTGCAAGTTGCACTTATTATTGAACAGCTACAGTACTATAATATGTCATCCGTGAAATACGTAATAAATATAAAGCATGACTTTTACAGACATTTGTTTTTGAATGAAATATTTTAAACTGATTTAAAAAATATGATCTGTAGTTTACGCAGAATATTATACAGCAGTTGATTTTAATATACCGTATTTATCCACGTATAAGTCTAATATTTGCCTCTCAAAGCCAGAGGGGCTTATACGTGAGTCTGAAAAAATCACAGAGTTAAGATTCAATTCTCTTAAAAGGGGGTTCTCTCAATTCTCTAAAAGGGATTCTTATCCTTTTAGAAAAATAATTGACAAACGTTTCAAAATAAAATAATAGAAACGAACCTAATCAAATATATAAGTTCGTTGATAAATACTAATATTGATTAATGATGAGACATTTGATAGTGCCTAATGTTTTTAATTGGTTAAATATAATATACATAGGTATGATATTTAATTTAATAAGTATACGTGTGTGTGTGGGGGCGGGGGGGGGGGGCTTATACGCGGAGAAATACGGTATTACTATTATAGCTAACAATCTTAAATTCGTTAATTATAGCGATACTTTTCCCAATAACAGAGAATTAAATATATATGTTATTCTAATACTATTAAACTGAAACTAAAAAGGTGGGGTGGAGTAAACCTCGACCAGCAGTGGAATTATAAACAATCCAATTAAACGAGCGCAGGGAAGCGGACGGACCTGAAAAACAGCATGGGAGCGGCTCGAGTTGAGGTTAGCTGAAGTCTGTCCTGAGGTGCGCTCCAAAGATCCGTGTTGCAGGAGTCTGAGAACATCTTCCACGCTCGTGACAGGCTCTTCTTTGAGCCCCACGACTTGAACTTGGCCTCGGTGGTCCTCCAGAACACGTAGCTTCTGCTTGTTGTTGAGCAGATCGAAGACCTGAGCACAAGTATTATTTACAAAAAGTTGATGTATGTTTTCAGTATAAGACAAATGTTTTATAACATTATGAGGTTCATCAAAGTGGTGACCACATCTATTTGCAATGTACGATTTGTAGAAATTGTCAGAAATAAGATGAAAAAAAGTACAATTAATTCAATTTGGGAATGGAGATGTTACAGACATTACGGAAAGTGATGTCCGTTATATTGTAGTCGATATATCAATCGGTCATCAGAAACTGTTGTATGACACAATGTCATGTATAAATAAAAATTATATTTACAATTTTTATAATCTGTCTCGGATATGGCAAAAATCAAGTGAGTATATCACTTAGTTTAAGATTTTATTGGTTGCTGTATATTCGAAGATGTATAAACAATATAGTTAAGATATCTCTGTGACAGTAATTAGTATTTCATTTTTGACAAATGAATAATACATAAACATATTTTAAAAAGATGGTATACCTTTCCACTGTATATTTCAAAGAAGGAAGCGTCCACGATAAAATGTTCATCTTTATATCGAGAATTCAGAAGATTGAAGACATCCCGAGCTAACAAAAGCATGCAACACTTCAGAAATAAATATTGTGTATAAAAAATATTCAAAATATTCTGGGTGATCCATACTACTATTGATCAAATTATGCTGTGATAAATTATTATGAGAATTTAATAAAATAGAGTGAGGTTATTCATGGGATTATATTCAATAATAATAATACGAAGCACAAAATAACATTTAAAATAGTAGACAACGAAACTTTTATAATTTAAGTTTGCTCATTGTTTCATAGGAATAGCATTTCAGAGAATAAGCATAATAATAGTTTATTTTATTCACATTAAAAGATTTTTATAGATATTTACACAATATATATATATTATTTCGTTATTATATAGTTCTATGTATATTAAAAATACATATTTATAAATTAGCGTAATGTATATATATTTATATGTGAGTTTATATGTATAGTAGGCTAAACATAAATATACACCCATGTAAAATGCGTTCATTTAAAAATGGTTAAGGATAAATACACAATAAATTTGAAACAAAATATAGCAATATAGTGCAAAAGCTATTTTATACATTAAGAAACATTTAAAAATATTCACCAATTATGTTAAATAATATTTTTTTAACAACGTGAAATATGTTTAAATAATTTTAATGTCTTTAAATTTTAAACATTCATACAAACAGATAGACAATTATAATCACTTTTTTCTTCAGTGATAGAAATCAATCATAGTTAAACACAAAATGATTAACAATATTTCTAATCTAAATAGCTAAACAAATCTGAAGTAAGTGCTACAATTTTGTTTGATTTTATAGCTTTTAATTTACAGCATTTACAAAAATCGAACTGTAATTATTGATAATCTAAGAATTAAGAAAATCTAAATTATTGTAAATTGTCCAAATTTAAAGAGTAGATTAGTTAATTATAAAGATATGAAAAAATATACAAAAAAAATTGATCAAAATAAATACAAAATTTCGAACTTCTACCTTATTATTACGTACATATGTAAGAAAGTAGAGGTAGCATCGTCAAGTCAAAAAAAAACAAGAATGCATTAAAAAGTTAATTTTTGTATCAACGTAACAATAAAAAATTGCGCATGAATTGAATTTTGAAAGGACTTAATGTTAATGAAAAGGTTGTTCTTTGTATTACTAATTATGCTAATGACAAACAGTCTTCTTGATTGACATTGACGTTTTATAGAAAAATAATGTTCCTAAAAAATTTGCCTTCGGAATAATCGCCGGGATTATTTTCCAATAAGTGCAGTACAACAGTCTTAGCCAAGAATAATATGTCACGAAATATTAAAGCAAAGAGAAGAAGCAAAGAGAGGAAAAAACTACACCCTATTGAAAGAAAGTCATGAAATTAAAAGAAATGCTACAATTTGATGCACAGCGGAAAATGTTCATGTGGCAAGATATTTTTAGGTTATTTTGACAAAAGTGCTTACTATTAAATTAAAAATTAATAGTATAACTAATAGTACTAATTTTTATAAAATTTTAAAATAAGTTTCAACAAATGTTGAGCTCTATTTTAGAATTTCATGTATAATGTAATCACGTTTCATAAACAAATTCTTTGAGTACAGTCATATTTTGCAAAAACGAATGCCAAAAAATGAACTCACAACAATGTTGAAATGGATAAAATTTGAAATAAAAAATTGCAATTGATGAAATTGATATAAAAAGGGCGTCAATAATTGCACGTTATATACCCTAAAACCCCCTCAAAAATAATGCGCACCTTAAAATATTTTATTAAATCTTTCTTTATAATTTTTTTAACATATATTTTTAGATTATTATTGCCATAATACGAGTTTTAAACTAAAATAATTTTACTTATTTCATTTAAATAAAATTAATAATCAGAAGTCATTTATGTAAAAATAAAAGTATAATTATATAACTGTGCTTTACAGATTGAAAAAGTCAATATATGTATAACATGATGCTTTACAGATTACAAAAAAGTAATATTTAATGGAACCTCCATTATTACGAATAATATCTTACATTCTACGCAGCATTGAATTCACCAGACTCAGAAAACAGTTGTTGGGAATCTGATTCCACTCCTCTTGAAGAGCATTCCATAATAACAATCGAAACCATTTACTCAGCGATTCTCATCTGTCGTTCACTTCACGTATGCCCACATTCTAAACCAGGTGTATGTCTTGCAAGTTGCATTATCTTGCTGATACTGGATTACTAGAGCGGGAAGATTGATTAGGACCACTTGTTCTTGAAGGATCTGGATATATTGTTCAGTATTAAACTTATTAGGAACTCTAATAACTGCTTTTAAACGATCAGCACAAAAACCACCCCGTAGATTGTTTGAATCACCTCTTGAATGAACAGTAGGATGTGTATAGCGATTTTTGTATAGAGAAGACCCAATTCTACGCTTCACATAACAACATTGCTTACAATCTACAAGATGAACTGGAGTTTCATAGGACATTTCTTAATTGTTCCACAGTTAAATTTAGATGTTCCCTGGCCCATTCCACCCGTCGTTGTCTGTAGGTATCGTGTTGATAAAAGAGGTTTCTATTTACTCACGTATAAACGGAGTCCACCAGAAACTAAACGTCGCTTCAGTAGCCACACTCACATTCACGTTGTGATCATGCCATCTTTGTCTTCGAGTACAAGCTGTGAGACGGGGGTTTGTAAGCGCGGGACAGTTCTTTGGCAAACGTTGAATTGATTTGGTTCATCTGTAACTGAATTGCCAGCATTTATTAGTGTTGAAATTTCCAAACATCGATCGTGTGTTAATCTAAGCATCTGGAATAATTTTTACTTTTAATGAATCAAAATTTTGTTTGACAACTATCATAACTTTATGAACGAACACAGCTTTCTCTATCTCCCTCCCCTAGCAGGTATAGATTACTGAATATACAGTTAAATCGAATCCAAATTGTCTTATGAAGAGTTTGGAGACTTAACTAATAGATAAATAAAGTAGATAAATCACAGCAGACTCGCTAGCACGAATATACGTGGAAATTCTTATTGTATGGTATTTACAAAAAATTGCCTCATCGCATGCTATTAGCATAATATGTATGTATAGCTATTCATGATTAGAATCATCTAAAATGGGAATAAATGTTGTGTGTTAAAAATACATGTATTTAAATAAAATGATAAATTAAGTTGCATTATTTTTTAACGGGGTTGCATATATCAATATTATTGATTTATACAGATTAAAAAATTCCGAAAAATATGAGAACACATTTTTTGAAAAAATCTTGCCTGTGGCACATTTTTTAACAAATAAAGTAATCAATAGAGAACACGAAAAATGATACATTTAATACCTACCCAGTAAAGAATTTCTTTAAATTTATTATCTCATATTTATAAAAAAAATTATTATACCTTATTTATAAGTTATCATAGACAGTATGATTACATAATTCTAAGCGCTTTTTATATAAATTTCATCACTGGCTGAACTACTTGTCTTAACATTATGTCAACGTTTTGTTTCAATCACTCCATTATATGTATGCATATAATTTTATTCATATGCACTAAAACAATTTAATCAATAGATAAGAATCAAGGGTCACCCGCCAGAGCATATATGCCATTTGCACAGTCCTGCTCATCAATCGAGTGGAACTCGCCGCCCATTGTGTGTGTCTTCCCTGAGCCAGTCTGCCCATAGGCGAAGCAAGTCGCCATCCCGCGCTGGAAGATGCACTCGACCAAAGGCCGAGCCGTGTGATCGTAGACCGTAGCGTTGCCCACGGCTTCGTCAAAGACATGGTCAAAGCGGAACTGTTGATTCTCGAGAAACTTGGTCAGATCCACCTTGTGCTTTGGCTCGTGGATTACGACCATCGTTCGACTGGTCACGGTAATCACGTCGATCTCTTTACGTGACAGTTCTTTTTCAGGAAATAATGGATACTAAATTTTTAGTAACGTTTCAATAATTGATATATTTTTTTATAGTATGAATACAAATTATGTAATATATCTCAACTCTGTCATTCATATCTACGTAAACAAAATAATTCCAAATAAGTGCAAACAGCAACTAGACAAATACTATTGATTTATTACTTTAAAATTGTCCATTGTGCATACGAAATTCGAAAATATGTCTGCATTTACACACATATTTTGATTCGTTTGATGTATTACTGGGCCACGTGTGTAGGGGACAGTTCGTGTTAATAGTATATCACCCTGATTTTTAAATTGACCGCGAGCTACTTAAATAATACGGAATATCCTGTTATGCACTTTTTAAGGCGTATGTTATGTAAATTAATGTACAAATTTCATATTTTTAATATCCCTCTTAAATTATTATTGTTTGTTCAGATAGGATTACTTAGATAAAATATGTTTATAATACAATTTTCTCCTTTTTCAACTGGTGATATTATATTGCAAACCTTAGGAAATAAGCACAAAATAGACTGATCGCAGCATCATGCTTTGATATGTCTTAATTAAATTGAGTTGATTGCATCATATTGTTTGGAGGATTAATCAATTAAAATGTAAATAATTAAAATAATTAACATTAAAAGCATTTTTTCAAAATCAAGTAGTGATAAAATGAAATCAACAGATTAAAAAAATATTAACACTAATTTGTGTAAATGTCTTAATTCTGGAAATAAATATTATTTTTACTAAAACTTTAAATTATCAAATATAGCATTTTCACCCCAGAATTATTTTTACATGGATTAGAACTGACTTCATTTATGTATATATGAATAATTCAGTTCTATAAATGCTCTTAATAGCTCCATTCTGACAGCAACTTATTGAGAAATCTTTTTTATTCTCAATATATAGCTATATAAATAAATACGATATACTGAAAAACTATTTTGGATTATATACTTATAGTAAAGGAAAAAACAAAAGCATCTGTTATTTTTTAATTACTTTTAAGTTTTATTTTAGAGTGAAACTTTTCTTGATTTAACAACAATACATACTTATTGTACCAATATATGCAACATTTGTTATACATCTTAAAAATATATAAAATTTGTGAAAAATTGAAAAAAAAAAGGATAGTTTCAAATAATTTTATAAAAATATAATGATAATGTAAACTGAAAATTAAATACTAATTAAGATCAGGAATAATAAATTACACACAATAACTATATTTTTAGAAGCATCTATAAATCTGTAGTGTAGTTTTAGTAACAAACTTATCAATAATCTAAACGTCTATGTCTGTGAATATTCGTAATAAAGATTATATAGGGCAGATCTAATCAATGTGATAATTTGTCGAAGACGACCAAATGTGGGATTGAAAGAAACGTCAAAATTCTAAACCTCTAATTAAAAATGATTTGTTTCAAATGTTTTAAACTTGGTTTACTCTCTACTATTTGTAATAGATATATTGATAGTAATTTAGGATAAAATATCAACAGAAAACACAAACATCAATCGAACAATCACAATCAAACATATTCATATTACCACGACTGTTTAGTGGCCTCTTCCGAACGCTAACGCAAATCTTTTGACTTTCTGGTTCTACATGGTCAGATATCTGATAAGATCGTGGATCCATCTTTTCTCTATAGTCCCTAGAAAACAATTATGGTTAAGCGGTATAAACGTTTATAAGCATACAATATGTCTATATAGGGCATAGTATAGCATAAATCAATAAAACATTTCTTAGCTAGAAATAATGCAGATTTGTGTTAATTATCAATCTGAACAAACTGTACAGATCATTAGACATAAATATATTGTGCTAATATATAGTTCAAATTTTAAATAGTTTTTGTATTATTGATACACATGCATGTGTATATTATTTAGTGTTAAACAAATTATGACTTATTACTAAATATTCAGGCATTTTGAAGAGTATTTCGTTAAATAATAATAACATACATAAATTCTTGCTAAATTCTTGATACACAAAAATAGGATCATGAAAACCTAATAAGATATGACATTTTAAGTTGATTTTTATATTTATGCATGCTCTTATTGCTAATCTATTAATACGTCACAGGTATGTATATAAAGGGATTTAATAATGTAATTTAATTACTCTTCTTTCATAATTTTAAAATTTAGTTTGGGTAAAGTAAAAAATATAATTTAAAGCTGAAGATTAAACGATTAATAGATTATTATCAACCTATTATACATAAATTAATACTAAAGGTTAAGTGTACTTAAATAAAATATTTCATATTATATACTCGTTGACAACTGGTAGGTATGTTCGACAACAGGTTTATGTATCTTTAAATTCAAAACCATGTGATGTGGAAGATTGAAATTAGTTATAAATTTGCAAACACTAAAAGAAAAAAGGATGGAGTGGGTGGAATAATACGTGTAAAAAGTATAAGCTGAAGAATCATAACAGCTAAAGCTTCAGATCGAACACTTGATCGGATTCAACCCAATGCTCCCCTACTGACTGTCCACCCAGCAGTAAAGAGAACCGGTATGCAAATATACTGAAGAAGTTAAAGACAGCAAGCAGAGGAACTGGCCACCTCACCATGTTGATGACTTAGGATAAAGTGTCCTCTAACGGATACTTCCAAAACGTACACGGGAACTAACTTTACTTACTAACTAGTTCAGATGTAACTAGTACTAGTATGCATCTGAACATTATGAACAAATGACTTCAATTGGAAACACTATTATTTTAATTAGTTAGGATCACAGAGGTGCATTTATATTTGTTGTAATATTACACCACATTATTTTTTCCTCCGAAATCCACAAATCTATAAGATTTATTATGATTATAGTAGAGGTAAAATTATGCATAAATTGACCAATATCACTAAAACTGTACATTTGTGTGGCTATAATGGTAATCAGTTATATAGCTATTAGTAACGTACATTTAAAACGGACTAAAGAATAAGTTTTTCCATAAATCTATAATGAAGCACTTATTTAACCAGTGGTGCCAGAAAAATTTCTTAACTTTACTGGAAAATATTTTCTTTGAAAAATAAATTATGAAAATAGCAGTTGTTCAATTCTACATGCATTTGATAATACACCAACATTTTAAAATAAAATTATTTTAATATATATTTTTTAATGATATATTATATAGATATATTATACATAGTATGTTTTCCTAAGTCTTGTCGATTAATAATATTTATATATTAGTGGCATTCATAGGCTATGATTTTTTATAATACATAGTTTTAGATATTTTTATATTTAAATAATTTGCACTTTGTGCATAAAGAAAGATGACATGCTTTAGGGAAATAACTTACATTATCATCATGAGAAAATCATAGTGTGGATTGCTTCGATCGACTGAATCTCCACGATTGTCATTTGGTGATCGGATAAAACTACGTCGAACTTTCAACTTCTCCGCTGCAACTTTTCGGCAAGTACGAATAACTGGAATATATAAAATTTGATCAGATCTGATTACCCCAGAAAATTAAAAAGTGAAAATTACATGACTAAAAAACGTATGTGGTAGATTTAGATAAATTCATACTGGAAAGTTGGTTTATAAACCACAAGAATGTAGATAAGTACTATATTATATTTATTGCAAAAAATTGTACAGAAAAATTTAAAACTGATAAATCTAAACTAATGAATGCTACAAGTATGAATAAGGTGTGATAAATGATGTTAGTATATACAACACATAATGTAAAACGTTTCTAGACAGTACCCACATATACGAGATGCAAAAATATATACTCGTATGATACAAAAATTGATACAATGAAAAAACTTTTTAAAAATACAACACCATGATTTTACTTGATGTAATCTTTATATTTATTGAAATATAAGAATTTAAATTTTCTAAGAATTTCTGTAATGTTTCTCCAGATTAAAGTTCCCAGGCTGGGATTTGAGCCCAAGTAATAAGTCTCAGGGGTAGTCTGCTCACATTGTTGCTTTGACACATTTTCCATTTTGATTTTGGACAGATTCTTGCGAAGGAATTTTACAAAAATGTTAAGTCATTATTGTTAAACAGAACACATTAAGAACTAATGTACATTATTAAGTAAACTCAAAATAGAAAAGGTTATATTTTGATTAACAATGTCTTTTTTGTAAAATAATGACATGCTAAAAGATATTAAATATTCTTTAAATATAGTAATACTATATAGACTATAGAACACCGTTTCTTAACTGGAGACCAATTTCCCCTAGTGGGAATTTTCGGAATGTCAGGGGGGAAATTTGTCTTCTTATCAATTAACCAATTATTATGCTGTTCGCTTTCCACAATTCAGTTGTGCATTGTGACATAATATGTGAGGAAACAGCATATATGCAGAAATCTTATTAAACATTAATTTCATTTTATGACTGATTTTATTTTACAACATTACAAACGTGTCACTTTGTAAAACCGTAATACTATTAAAAACAGTGTTGGAACCTATGAAATTTCTTTAAAAAAAAGCGACATTTAAATTTGATGGTCAATAAGGGGGAATTACAACTATAAAGGTTAAGAAACGGTGCTATAGATGGAAAATACTTATAACATTTAATTTATTAATACTATAACTATAACTATAAAAATATCATGGGATAAGCCTCTTTGCACATCGTTCTAAGAGGGCATTTCCAGCAGAGACTTTGTTGAAATTCTTAGCATCCATAGCAGCCCGTAGCAATTCCATTTCTTCCTATTGCAAACACTGTGCATTGAGAATCTGCATGTTTGCTTTTTCCATTTCGGTGTGTGGGTCTGGCTGCATTTCCAGTGCATCAACAGAAACCTTGGCAGCAAATTCTACTGCTTTGTTTTTTTCTGCGATTCGACACACACGTATTTATTTCGTGCACTCCGGTTATATTTCAGTAGTTATGTAATTGGCAATTTTTCTGCAATTGTGTCATAAATGAAGATGTGGTCTTGTAGTCATTTTTGTCTCATCACTCATTCGTGTCTGTTTGTCATCCAGTATAAGCTTGTTTTCACTAAATTCTCTTTCTACATCAGAATTACCGTATGACACATTGAGAGCGATTGTGATGAAGAGTGACATGTTGGGAAATTTATATCCTGTTGGTGTTTCAATGGTAAACACTTTTCTCGAGAAATCATTCACACGCTGAATCAACTGGGCTCCATTTGTTTTGTCATTATTATCATCCTCATCTCTGGCTTCCTCTTCAAATACCTCAGCCACATCCTTTTGCAGTTTCTAATTATTCGATTAGTAACACAGAAATTAATACATAGATAATATTAAATATAGCTGTATATTAAATATAATACATAAGCGATATATTAAAAAATAATGGTCAATACATGTCTATTTTAAAAACATGTGTCAAAATAGAATAGTATTATAATTTATTCATTTTTAAAATTAATTTATATTATTATTACACATTTTGACACATGAATTTAAAAAAGACATGTTTTGACACATCGGACCACCCTTTTAAGTCTAAAATTTCAGAATCGAGGTACCATCGTTGTTTTTTAAGCTTTTTGGACCTATGAAAATATTCTTTTGAACGTGGAGTTGCAATGGGGAATGGTTAAAACTTTCAAAAGAATCACTGACAAGACACCAAATAAAAACTATCTAACCTTGTCTTTCAAGTATCGGATCACAAACAATGTGAAAACAATCCTTTCCTATTAACAAAACTGCTTAAAACAATGTTAAGGGTATTATTCTTTGGTAAAAAGTACGTAGATTTTGTATCTTTCATTCGAAGTATAAAGTAAGATTAAAATATATGACACCTAAGATGAAGAGTTTTACTCTATTAGCTATATCAGCAGGAAGGCTGCCCATTTGATCATTTTGGAATTGGATCTCAAAACTTTTTTTATCTCAATTGTTGGAGCAACTAAGTATACTTTGGCATTGCTTCAATAATTGAAAAGGAAATTAATGATAGTAAAACGTATTAATACTCCCAAATAAACAAATGCATGACCCTATCAAATATTACCTTTAGAAAGCAGGTAACAACAAATTAGTACAAGTCGGAGAGATGGGCAACGATACATTTGTTAACATCTACATCCTCAGCCTTTCAAAAAAATTCACTTTTCAAAGAGTTTTTCTTAATTATAATATAGCTACATCTACTATGTGAAAAAAGCTCAATAACCACAGAGTAGAAGGCTGCTTTTTATGCATCTAACAAGCCCAATTTTATTTTCCTTGAGATAAAGTCTGGTCTCATAATCAATCATTAGTTCCGAATGGAGAATTTGATATTTCATTTCAATTCTTACATCCGTTACTGCCTTACCCTTGTCGACAAGAATATTTGATGAAATTAGCATGTAACTCACTGAGCAATCTGAGAATAAAACTTTTCAGGACGTGTATCTGGAAATTCTCAGTTAGTATCCTCTCTTTGAAGTCATACAAGTTTTTAGGAAGTACTGTAGAAATAAACAATAAATTGTGTTTGTAGATATTTAAAAAATTCATAACCTCACCAATCTTGGGAGGGTAGCAGATATTTTACATTACAGCATTTCATCTTACTTCTTCATTCTTTTAGAAAAAATTCTTCAAAGCATCTGAATTTTTCTATAATGCGACTTACTGTTTTCAGATAACTGAGCAACATGCTTTGTAATAATCTTGTAATCAACATCGAAGGCCTTTCGGAACTTCTCCAACTGAGCGAGTCTTTTATTTGATTTATCCAAGCAAAAGTACCCAATTATCAACAAACATGGTGCTCGCGCAAAATCAATTAAAGTACTCATGACTCAGCTCCAGTCCCTGGAAACACATGAACTAGTGATAACATAGCCTATAAAATCGACGCGTAGTTCAATTTTTTCCTTCGATTTGTTTAATTTAAAAAAGCATCCCTACTGTTATTTTGCTTCTATTTTTTCTTCGAACTTTTTGCCATTTTAAAAATTATATATTTATTAACAATTAAAAATGAAAAGAAGAAAAGTATTAGCGTTGTGTTCTCTATACACTTTTATATTAATAAGAAAAGGAAAACTAGAAGACAGTGGACTAATTATACAGCAATTGATACCCTTCTTTAACTGACCTTTTGGTTTAACAATACCAGTAGGAATCACTGTAGTTGATAATCTTAAATTACTTTTGTCAGTAGGCAAAGGGATAGCTGAAATGTTTTACAACAATAACATTATTATACATATTTTAGAGACAAAAACACACAATATACCTGATGGTTTCTTGAATTCCCCTGTGTCAAGTAAAGTTTCAGAGAGTAATTCATCTATATGAGAATCAAGATGATCCCCCAAAAGACATGAGTCGGCAACAGACTCTTCAGTAAGATAAGATATTGGAGATGCATCATTTTGAGGAATTATATGTTTTCCTGTAGATGTTGGTGATCCAATAAGGTTACATGTTTTTGAGAGAATACTTTGAATTTCTGTCTCATATTTGTCATCTCCTGTTTCATCTAATAACTAAAACATAATTTCTAATTTGAGATAAGGGCAAAAATGAAGATAAAATCAATAATTTTTAACAAGCTTACATGATCTGTATTTGTAACAAGAAGACTAGGATTCATTTGAAATATTTCTTTAGCATCAATCTAAAAAATGAATAAAATAAATGTTAGGTATGATAAATAGTTATTAATTTGCAAAATAAATACCTCTTTTCCTTTGGGTTCTCCTTTTTCAAACCATTCAACCATAACACTAGCAGAGTCTGTATTCACTACACTGATGACAGCTGAATGTACCCGTCCTAAAACATTTAAGTTAAAAGCCTTTAATATATATTATACATGTAAATATATAACATTGCTCTATTAAACAAGATGGATGAAATCAATTTCTTACATTGTACAAATAAAACTTACTCAATAGAAATATCTTTAAACAAGGTTGTACAAACCATACAATTACAGTTTATTGTTTTTTAAATGTAATAATTATATTAAAAGCTTATATCATGAAAAGTATACTTTACCATAGGAATAAAAATGTAAAATATGTGCATACACAGGTGCATTAATTTTCTTAAATATTAGTGAGCAGCTAACTTTCAAATACAATTTTGTATCAATAATATCAAAAATTTAATTATCAGATTTCTTATTAATTAAAATCTAAACAATGTAATCTAAGCAAGAATAAACATTAACAACATAATGCAAATATAATATTACAATAAATAAGTATAAAAACAAAGATAATTTTTATAAATAAGAGTCTTGATCAGTGGCAAGTAAAAGCTATAAATATTAAAGTATAATTAAACTCAATATAATTTGTGAGACAGCATGCCATCACTTCATCAGGGGAGTGAACTACAGTTGAAAAAAGGACAGCTAGGTATAAATAAAACATTTATTGTATAATAATGATTTTGTAAAATTTACTAAGGGTATTAGATGTGTGAGTAAAAAGAAAAGTAGATTATGTAATAAGATAGTAGTTTGTTCATATAATTATATATATATGTTTCTAGTTCTAATTTATTCTTGGTTTTGTTTTTGTTGATCATATTTTTTAAATAGCTGTACATTGTTTTTCTGTCTTTATATGTATTGGTTAATTTTTATGCTCTTATTTATCTTATTATGTAATTAACCCATAGCTTTCTTCTCACTTGCACTTTTAACACCCTTTTATTAGTAATTTTACTCAGTTGTTATTATGTAATAATTATTATATATATATATATATGTAGCTGGCCTATTTTCAACAACTATTTTCTGGCCTATCCAGTGACAACCCTTAACTCTTTTCTATATTTAATGTTAATTCTGAGGTTCTATAATTTGTTGCTGTCATTTTATCAAGTATTTACCTATTCATATATTCCACATTCTATGACAAATTTGAATAAGTCTTGGAGTAATATTTGTTATTGTTACTATAAGTGAGAATCAAAAATGACAAGTCTGTTTCAATTACCTTTCTAAAGAACTTTTGCTTGGTTTTAGCAAAATGTCACATTCTTGTTTAAATATTCTTTTTCTCTCCTTTGACACTCTAAAGTTCTGCAATTATCCAATACTGCCTGAACAAAGACTCATCCAAGAAGATGATATGAACTTATACCTCATGCCAATGTGCTTGCACCATAAACAACTGAAGTCTTATTGGGATATGGAATAAACTGAAATAGGGAAGCCTCATTCATCTTTGCCTCATAATGCTAATACTTTACAGGTACCTGTAGATCTATTAAATAAAAAAATGCTTTATGCCAATACTGATGTAAATGGGAACCACAATAGATTAGGTTAATGAGTAAAAGTCTACAGATAAATCTGTTGCTTTTGAGAGTTGTCTGTTTAATTCTTGCCAATCCTGAACTCAATGATCTATCTATAGACTATAACTGGATTTTGAGGTTGTTCAAGGTTGTTAATGCCAATACAATGCCTTAAAGTGAAAGCTTTCTTAACGAATTTTACTTTTATATATTATGATTATATATTATGTCTGTAATGAGTTTATAAACTACAAAAGATAAAATTTGACTAAAATATGACTTCTAATTGATTTATGATGTGTGACATCATCTAGATTGAAGAATTTAAATTTTACTTTTTGGCATGAAATTGAAATGTATATTTAATTATATAGATGTGTATGTTGGGGTATGCCTAACTTTAATTAAAGGACTTAAAGAATATAGTAAAATAAATATATTATGAAACATGTAGTGTTAAAACTAAAGTAAATTTATGTATGTAATAATTATATAACTGAAACTTTATTTTGTAAAAGTAAAATAAATATTATATGGATAATACCTAGTGATATTATGTCTAAAGGTGAATTAGTTATAATAAAGAATTACAACTTTCTAATTATTATACTTAATAAATAGTGACTTCGTTATATATAAAAATATTATATTTATAGTTATAGTTGTACGTACTGTATATTTTTAAATTATATTCCTTCCCTAAATTTTAGATATTTGTAATATTTATATATATGTAATATTTCAATTTTCTAAAATAGTAATTGTTTATTAACATATTTTTTATTATAATTAATATCAATAATTTATTATATTTATTGAAAAACCACAGTAAATTTTTATTTAGTATATATGGTTAAAAGTTATAAAATGTCTGTTTAAGCCATGATAAGAATTCAGAAAGTCATTTACATTCAGTTATATTTATAATATAAGATGGATTGAGATAAAATTAAAACTATATTATATTACTTAATAATTAAATGCATTTAATTATCCTGTCTTGACTCTTATTCTTAGTCTTATTATCTTTACAGAATATAAATATACATATATATACCTATACAGTGCTGCCAGTTAATTTTGAAAATAAAAATACAGAGAGTTGAAAAAACGCAATAGTAAATCATATGATAAGGTATGTATTATATTAGTATGTACATGACAATGTAAAGTAAAAACATTGGGACAAAATGGACACATCGAATAATTATCCATGTAACAAAAAAAGTTCTTTGTTTCTGGGCAATAACCAATATTTTCTGATTCATTTTATCAGAAACAACACAAAAAACATAATCAATCATTTTAAACTTCAGGTTTGTTTTCAGGGCCTCAATATCTCGAAAAGCAAAATATAATATGGTTAAAATTAAATAAGTACTTTTTTGTACACTTTATAATTATGATTGATTTAATGTAAATAATAATGTTGCTGATACAATGTAATTTGTGAAGTTTCTAGAAATTTCTAGAAAATGTGTTACTATTTTTAGAAACATTTGAAAGGGTCGAAGTTTCCAGAATTTTCAGGAATGTTGAGTTCTATGACTGTATATAAATCATTAGTTATGACATCAAAGGACTCTTCAATGATATGGACATTCCCTGGAACTCCTCTAACTGGAGACTCTTCATTGACAGCTCTTCAAGAAGTCTGAAAGCTGTTCTACTTCACAATACAAATCAGTGGACTTCAATTCCTCTGGCTCACTCACAGTGTTCTTACTAGCCAAAATGCCAGATTTCGGGCATTGCAATTTTTTGGGGCATTTTGAAAATATTTTAAACTGACCATCTTAGCACTTATTTGGGAAATCAAATAAACCTACTATATTTTATTGACATTAAAAATCATAACATATATATATTGAATGAATTTTAGGTAAGTATGTTTTAATATGTAAGCAAAATATTGGCAATTGTGGAGTTCTTGGCCGCAAATTAAATTTTTTTCGGAAAATAAATAAAACATAAATAAAACAAAAAATAACTTTTTAAATGTATATATCATAATACTATTGTAAAGGATAATGAGATGCTTGATAATCATGGTGTGGTTGCGGCCGCCAGCTTCTAGTAGTGTATAGGGGTTACTTGTTAAATGTTGAAAAAACAAAAAATAAATGTAATTAACAAATGAATTTTATAAATGTTACAAAACATGACAAATCATCATAATATAGTCAAAAGTATAATAATAGGGGTTACTTGTTAAACGTAAAAATATATAAATAAATGTAATTAACAAGTAACTCCTATACAATACTAAAAGCTGGCGGCTGCAACCACAACACGATTATCAAGCATCTCACTATCCTTTACGATATATAAATTTAATTATATTTATTTTTTGTTTTATTTACGTTTTATTTATTTTCCGAAAAAAAAATAATTTGGGGCCAAGAACTCCACAATCGCCAAAATATCTAATGGATAGTTATACAATGAATGATTACTACACTAAATATTATCAGTAATGCTAATATATAGAATAAAACAAAAGTTTCGAATTTTGTATTGGTTTTAGCTTTGAAATACGACTTCTATCTCTGAAGGCATGTAAAATCTCTTATTTACAAAAAAAAGGAATGCTTGGTTGAGTATATTGTATAAGTATACAGTCAGTCTCAGCTAGAAGTCTTCCAGAATGTTTCTGCTGATTAGAAGAAGTATATTTATACATGTATATTTATATGCATATATATCTGGATTTAAACATCCTGGATGAATGTTATTTGCATATTATACTATTTAAACATATGTATATTCGCCTTTTTTTGTAAAAAAAACTAAATTTTTGTTTGTAATTGTATGTTTATTTAAGTATGTATAAATATTAAATAATAGGTACAAAAAATATCAAAAATTCTGTATATATATTATTGTAATTATGATATAAATAAATGATACAAATAATAATATATTAATACTATATTTTGTGAATTACAATTATGTAATATTAATATATATAAAATCCATATAAATCCAGGCTAGGAGGGAGGGGGGGAGGGTGTATTTTTATAATATAATATTTGATGAACAATGAATGTATTTTTCAAAATATCTTAAGTACACCACATTTTACATGTTTATAAAAATGACTAGATATTAGATAAATAATAATTGTAAAAGTAGTTTTTTTCCACAAATACTATAAATTAAATATAGCCATAAAAATACATACCATTCTCTAGGCATTGCATAGGATATGATTATAATTATATGACTAGCCTAGGTAAAGTTTTAGTAATGAAATTATAAGAAAAACTATGGTCCTCAAAACTGTATATTTCAAATATTACAGTGAAAAACTAAACACAATAATCATAAATAGTGTGAGTCAATGACTCATAATCCCATTGAGTTGACAGTATCAGTGATTTTGAAAAACAAAACATTACTATAAAAATTACAGGCACACAACCAAGGGAGGAGGAGTAGGGGCCATGCACCCACCCCAAATAATATTACACCCCCCCCAACTACTGAAATATTTTGCTCAAGAGCTATTATTAACATAAAATAATTGGTCTAGTCATGTTTTTTAGCATTAAATTATTGGTCTTATAATCGGACTAAACAGGATTTTCAGTACAAATTTACAGTCTTTGTTCTGATGCCCCTTTCAATATTACTAATCATGTCTTTATCAGAACAAATCACTTTCAAGATATACTATTCTTAATATAAAGCCAACATCTTGTTTTATTCTTCCTCATTCCTTCAGATTCATCACCATGCCCACAAGAATTATGATGCCTTTTTGGTACATAATAGCATCTATATATAGTATACTATATAGATATCCATGATACTAGAGAGATGCCCCCTTGATCAAACACATAGCATTTATAGAATTTTGTTTCATCATTGTGTGGGGTTTTATCCCCCCTTGCCCCTTTAAACACCTAGTCTTATATATGCTCTTTTAAAAATATTTATTTGGATGTTTCAATAATAAATACTTATTTTGTTCATTTAATCAACTATTATTTAAAGAGTATGCTCTACAATAGAATGACCTACTAACTGATATTAACATCTAATACAGTTCTAGTCAAAAAGGAATATTTTTATTGAGAATCTATAAGTTATGTGATTATATGAATTATTGATAATCATTTAACCTGATGTATAACTTTCTCTCACTATGATGATCAAAACTGCCAGACATCTTATACACTTTCATTTTTTGGTCTATAGATATATATATTATACATGTATAAATTGTCCCCCAAAAGAATCCTAAAGCCTTAGTTTTTTAATGGACATTTCAAACATATTTTAAATTGTTTTTAGCTTGAATTTTAAAGAAACCATACACCCGCTTTCTTAAAAATTTTTTTAACACCCCAGATTTTTTGTTTGGACACTTTATAAAAGGATATTTTAAATCATTTTTATTTTTGATTGAACCCAAACCCTCAATATACATACCATCAATATCTTCTTAAATCTATAATATAATGCTGCAATTCATTCGACTTGTTTTTTCCACCTTCTATAAGAATCTCCACTATGGCTCTTTAAAAGATTTTTTTACCTACTACCAGCCTTCATATGATTCTCTACTGCCACCCTTGATTAAAATTTCTACTTCCTTTCTACTGCCTAGGAGCAAAAATCTCTATTATTGACCTCTGCAAAAATGTATAAGTTGTTTTAAACATACTACCAACCCAGATAAGAATCTATATTGAGGCCCTCTAAAAGATATTCTGCTGTAGCCTTTCATCAAAATTTCTATTGCCATAGATACCTTTAAAAAATATCTCAATATCTTCAATAATATTTATACCACCACTCTCAAAAATATTTTACATTGCTAACTTATATAATAATCTTTATTTCCACCCTTCAAAGTATTCTTTACTGCCACCCTATGTCCCTATACTACCACTTTTCATGATATTTTTTACTCAATTTCTACTCAGTAAGGCACCATTTTCAATTTAGTTTAATATAGATGTGCATTTTAATTGTAGTTAGCGGTCTATCAAGTTTACTAAAACTCTGTATAATAGATGCCTTTCTAGGACTGAAGCCTTGTTGAAATTTTTATGGCTGCACAACTGTCACTATTGAGCTTTATGTAGAGTGAAAAAATGCAGATCAGGCATTTGGCCTTTGAATATGCAATTGTAATAATTTTGTGTAATAATTGTGTAATTTTATGACTTCAATTATGGGACATTTTCAGTTAACTTGTTATTTTCCATTAAACAAATATATGATTCCTGTGTCATTAATTTATATAAATGTTTCTGCCATTATGTCTATATCATTCATATTCATAATCATAGACCAGGGGTTCAGAAAAACCACCACCTCTAGCAACAAGGGTCATCCAAACAGCATACAAAAATAATTTATGAATGTGTTTATTTTGTTTAGAAGTATCAAAATAAATTTTAAAATATAGATTTTACAAATTGTGTTTAAATGAATAAAAATGAAATTTAAATAATAAATAAGTTCTTACAAGCTCCTTCAATAAATGTGCCTCTCAATATATATAAACTAGTATATAAGTTTATAATAATGCTAAAGCTAAGCAATACATCAATATCTGTGTTTTAAATGTTCAATCAAAAGTATTTTATTGGTGTTTGAAGAAAAAGCTGGGTTCAGAGATTTGTGTCCAACTCACTGGACTGTATGGACAGAGAACTCAAAGCAATTCTGGAAAATTACACAATTCTACTTCAGTTATGGGATGACCAGGGTAACTACACTAAAGATAGTGACATGAAAGCTTGTATTTGGGGAGTTTCAGATCAAATGAATAAGTTCTATTATTTATTCAGAGTTTGGTCAGTTATTACTAGGTCACAGGGATAATTTAAGCAAAACTTTGCAAAAACAATCCATGTCAGCATCAGATGGCCAAGCAATAGCAGCACTCACTATAAAGACTCAGAACAATGCAAACAGACAAGGCCATCAACATGTTATGGACAAGGTCAATATCTTTAGGTTGGAATTTGGAGTCTTAGAAGCCACTCTACCACATAAAAATAAAGTTTCTTGATGGTATGAAACTGGAACTGCTCTAAATGATTATTTTCACTTCAAATACTTTGAATGTTTGATTATCAAATGTCTGCTATTGAATGATATTTTAATGAGATAGTTCAGATATGGTTGTCCCATGGTTGACCTAAGGTAGGTTTTTATGCATAAAGGGAACTTAATGCTCATTTGCTGACTGCATTTGTTGCAGACATAACTAAAAGCAATTTCACTAATTACACTGCTTGCCCTATCTGTTTAAGATATGCCTCTGATAATAACTGCAGCTTCTCAATGATAGCAGATAACAGGAATTGTGAATTTATATCAGTGAAACCACTTCTTGCATCAGGTCAAGATGATAAAGCAAAATTTTATCAAAATTTGACTGGTAGTGATAATATATGGCCACAAAATCCAAGTCATTGTAGACATCCAGCCACTGTAAAGCCTCATACAGTAAATTTTCCAGATATATATAGGTTTTGTAACCTTTGTGATTAAAATTACAGGTTCATTAGGAAATATACAATACATACCTATATATTTTTACATGGACCAGGACAGATACATAAAATAAGGCATTTATAATTTGGTTCAAATTTTTAAAATGTGAAGGTTTATGAAATCAACAATATTTACAACAACAGAGCTGGATACTGTCTAAATTAATTATATTTACAAAAGTTATTCATCATAAAGTATTGTACACTTTCCTACTTAAAATTATTTTTAGTAAAAAGGCCAAATTGACACACTCAATATTCATAGTCAGATATAAATTCATTTGTAATGTCTTCCAAATTGATGCTTTGGCTAATTGTAAATGCACAAATAATAACAATCAATATGTCATATTGATATAATTGTGATAATGTTGTAGTGATTATGATTGATGTATGAAAGTTCTGAATATATTACTTTATAAAGCATAAAATTATATTTTAGTGATCAATTTTAAGTAGGTTAATAATAATAAAAGTGACCTAATATAAATTGCACTTTTAGTTCAGTTTGCACCTATTTGTAAAACATTCCTATAGCCATAAGATAATTGTTAATTAAAAATAAACTTGTATATCTCATGTTTATCTACAAATACTATAATATACATCAATTCCTATATTATTAGAAATGCATGATTGATTATATTCTTCTTAGAATATAATAATACATATTATTCCTTTATATTATTAGAAATGCATGATTGATTATATTCTTCTTAGTATATAATAATACATATTATTCCTTTATATATATAATATATTATATATATACTTAGTTTTTAGTTAATTTTATACTGACTGTCACTTTTACTAGAAAAGAAATGCCACAAAAGAAACCATGCTATGCCTAAGGGCCTGGCTGTATAGTCATACTCAGACTTACTAATGGTACTACTAATACTAAAGAAAGTACTACTACTAGATAGAAAGGGAAATATCATATTTTATAGTCCCAAACTCATTTTTTTGGGGAATTTTGTTTAAACATGTATTGTTTCTTTGGCACTTTTTTTGTAGTTCCCCACAATTATTTTCTCCAATTTTTATATATTGTAATACTATCATAAAGGATAGTGAGATGCTTGATAAACATGGTGTGATTGTGGCCACCACTGCCAGTTTTTAGTAGTGTATAGGGATTACTTGTTAAACATAAAAAATAAATGTAATTAACAAGTAACCTCTATACAGGGTGATCCCATATTTTATCATCCCAAACTATTTCTATTCCAATTCAGAAATTTAGCATCCCAAATTATTTGTTAAAAATTTCAGTAAAATTTTCACTAAATAAACAATTAATATATCAATAAATTTACAAATATATTGACTAAAGTTTTTTTCAAATAGTTAAACATTTTTTTTTAATTAATCATTAATCATTGCTTAAAGTTAAAATTAGTTTAACTAATTTGTGCAAACTTTTAAAGAAAATAAGTAATATACCTTTAAGCAAATAAAATTTTATTTGTTATTATGAAACAAATAATTTGGGATGCTAAATTTTTAAAATTTGAATAGAAATAGTTTGGGACACTAAAATACGGGATCACCCTATACAGTTACATTACTAAAAGCTGGTGGCCACGGCAATCCCGTATTTTAGCGTCCCAAATTAATTTTTTTCCCAAATTTAATAAAAAACGTATAAAAACAAAAAATATATAAAATTAAAAAAAAATGTATTTAGATCAGAAATGTTGAGGACAAATAATATTACAAAGGATATTGTTCAGTAACAGCAAACAAAATCTTCTGAAAGGCTATGTATGGTATTGCGA
>JAYRBW010062764.1:0-30167 GCA_036023295.1 Invenusta paracnida
AGAATGCATAACTTTGGTTTTATAAGGACGAAGACAAAGGACCTTTCTCAATATCCGATGTGCAGATGATTTTGGTACATCAGTTTGTTGGGCCAGTTTACGAACAGATATCTGAGGATTTTCTGAAACAACAGTTTGAACCTGTGGAACTTGATCATCTGTGAGACTTGGTCTGCCAGCTTTCTGAATATCCAAGACGGAACCAGTTTGCCTAAATTTATCGACTAAACGCTTGATTGATGAATCAGCTGGCACTGGAACGTTTGGATGTAGGCGAACTAATGCAGCTTTAGCAGCAGCATAACTGCCACTTTTAAAATAAAATTCAATCAAACAAACACGTTCTTCTGTTGAGTAAGGCATGCTGTGCAATTAATACAATTTTGTTTTTAGCATAGACGAAGGATTTGAATATGAATTATTGATTATTTATACGCTACGCAAAGATCCCGTATGTTGGTTAAGTGCAAATTTCATATTCCCTAATTTGATTGGATGCGCGCCGATTCAAAATATATCCAGCGATCTGTCAATCATTTCTTCACTCAAATAAACATTTCACTAAATTTGAATTTCCATCTCACTTGCGTTACTTTTGGGACACCCTGTAATTATGATTGTACACCATGCAGAGCTAGTAAAAATGGCAGATGAGAATTGTCACTCAGTTAATATTTTGGAAAGTTTCATCTTTATTCACTATTCCACTCTTAAAAGATTCCTAAAATTCCCAAATAATAGTGTGAAAGTTGTGTAATCCATTTAAAAAAAAGGTTTCATCCTACTTTCGCCTGATACCTTATTATCGGTTAGTATACAATTATAATTTATGTATATTCATTGTTTCTATTTCACCCGTCAAATGCAGCATACGATTTTAACCGATTTAGGCATTTCACCTATAATATATTTATTTATAACTGGGCAATAAAATTAAATGAGATTTACGCAACCAATATAAAGGCAATAAAAAGAAGATTTATTTATAGCACAACATGTTTTGCTGTATAACAAACAGCATCACCAGGCAAAGAGAATCAGATATGAGACAACATTTGTATATTTAAACAAAATACTATAAAATAAACTGAATATATTAAGCTATAGGGAATAAATATCCGAAATGAATTATACATTTTTTTTATGTAAGAGAAGTTATAGAATAAAACATATTACGATTAAGATTTGGTTAGACACTTTTAGGTCAAGAGGTTGCTGAAAACATAAATCTAATTTATATTTAGCAGTATATCCAATTAAAATAGAAATATAGAAAATACAAATTTATGTAGATTCCGGTAATCACGAACATTTACAACGTGATGTATATAATCAATAGTATGTAATCAATAGTATGTAATCAATCAATAAAAGGGAAATCTGTGTTTAATTAGGTATAAGTATACTTCATGGTGGTTATGGCAATGGGATTTAGAATAGAAACGCACTTAAACTATTATTGGTTGTAGTTCGTGATCAATTTCAATGTTTAAATTATTTATTAAATGTAATACAAGATGAGTGTTTATTTATAATTTTGGTTATTTTAAGAGAATTTCTAGTTTCCGTAAATAATTATTAAAATAGTTTGAAATAGCAAACAAAAGTACACAATTGTTTGTAGTTTCAATAATGTCAAAAAATAGAGCATTTAAAATTTTTTAATACATAGAGTTACAAAATACAGTAAAATTAAAAAAATTGATATACAAGTAAGATTGAAATTATGTATTTGAAAAATATAAAACGCGTCTTATTTGAAAGCAAAAATATTAATAATTTATTATATAAATTATATTAAAATATTAATGATAGGTATTATATTTGTTTACGGTTTACCGCTCCTGGATCACCCGATATTCTGAGCATATCATTGTCATGTTATATAATATAATATATATAAATGCTATTCTATTCCACAAATCAATTACCTAATGTATAATAATTCTCAAAGTATAACGGAATAAATGAATCGACAAGAAGGTATATTATGACATTGCAGAATAACATTGAACCACAAATCACAAAATATGTATTCATGCTGTCGTTTTATTTAACTTATAGAATGCGATTCAATTGTGGAACAGTTATAATATATAAACAGCATCGCATTTTGTAGTTAAGCCACTTTTTGTAACAAATAATGTAACTTATCTGAAATATTTCTTTACTTGGCCGCTTCTATATTACCTATTAAATATTATGATTGCTCATAAAGGTTAGAACATGTGGTATTAGACGCAAAATGATTAACATTTCTAGTCACGTAATTTAAGTAAACATACTTTTATGACATTTTGGGAAACTCGACATGCCTTAGCATTTTTAAAGCATAGAAAGTTTTATTTCGTTTTCTGTATGTCCCTTATTCGCAATACTTATAGATAAAGCTCCGATTACATCAAATGACACATATGTATGATTCGGATTTATATAGCTCCATGAGAAAAATGTCTCTATAGTATGCTTAATATATTCATTTAGACTATCGAATTTTGACACGTCTTAAGTTATAATCCAAATTGGCTATTTCTAATCCAGAGGCTATTTTGACATGTTTTAAGAAGGTCAGACTATTGCAAATGCAATATCGGTACTTCCTGTTAACCGTTGTATATATACACATATACATATGCTATATACGTATAGAAAACGACAACAAAGTAAAACACAAGAAAGTCAGGAAGTGGAGAGGAAATATGTCTATAAGATCACAATTCAATTTCTCCCCTCCAGTGGGGAATTGGAGGGAATCAGTTTACTGCACAACAGTTTGTTAAATCCTGTTGAAAAAATTGGTTCACAAGAGATTAGATAAGGTCAGGGAGATATAAAGATATAGGCTTGAAGATGCTATCTATGTAACAAAAATTCGACTCAACACAATTCTATTTTATCGATATACAATCCGTGAATCGAACTCAAGATGACAGCTTGACGGATGAATTGACTTGGGTGATTAATTATGCTATCATGATAAAATGGGATGTGTGTGGGGAGGGGTGGGGGTTGGAGGATGGTCTAACTAAGCTGATTCGATAATTTCTTGTTAAAATAGCTTTTTTTGTATCACAAAAAGGTAAGTAATGCATTTAAAATATTTTATGTTACTTTTACGGATTTGTTTATTTTGATATCTTTTTCAGACAGGTTTACTTTTAAAATTGGTATATTTGTTTGTATGTAATCGTATACTAGTAAGAAACTTATACAAATGGAAAATGTACTCTAAATTGACTATACATCAAATTAAAATATGGCTAATGTTTCCAAACCTTTCTTCAAATTGTAAAACTACAGAAATATAAAAATAAAACGGTAAATTGGGATTTGGAATTGCTATATTTTAAACTTGTACAGGACTGGCGTGTATAATTAAAATTAAAATGACTAGTGACTAATATTATGGTAGTAGTGATAATTTGTACATTTTCTTGAACTGCTATGTTGGGTATAAAACAGTTCAAATTCATTCTTTGACATTAGTGCTCAATTCGGTCAACACGTGTGAAGCTACAAGCCGTTATTTAGTTTGTTCTGCAATGTGATTGTCTTTTCCAATGTAACATCCTGCTGTAAAAAAATATAAATATCAAAACCGGAGTTATAACTGAGAAGGAACTACAACCTGCTGTTTATAACAGTTAATTTATTGTACACGCGTTATATTCGATTTAATAAAAAATCTACAGGGCGTAAAATTACTTGTTTATTTACTCCAGAACGTAAGTTTACTTTAATAAGTTGATTAACATCTATCTTTTTCTGCCTATATATGATTGAATGCAATGTATTTCTAATTAGTTAGTTTTGCCAGCTTCTGCATTGCATATATATCTGAAAACTCATTAACGTCAATATGCTTTTTTAGTTGGAAAATTGCTTCGAGTTACTGGAAGCAAAGCAAATAATTGGCTGTTTTGATGTAAAATATACAATATTAGTAAAAAAAATAGGATTATAGCAGTATAATAGATACGTCAATTGAATGGATGTCTTTTATTATAAACACATTTCAACTATCTATTATTAATTCAGCGAACACTCTCGGAGTTATTATTGATTAAATGAAATAGATTTTAGGAAAAGAACAAAAACTGTATTATCCTTTGCAGTATCCAATTTAGTAATTATTGGTGTCGGTCGGTCTGAGCATTCGGCATAAAATATCATTAATATGAGAGAATAGTAATTTTTGAATAATAAAGATTAAATTAAATTATCAACTCTATCTTTTTCTCATTGGCCTATTTGAAAATACATTTTCATAGATAGAAATCGATATAATATATCAGTAATAATCTCATTTAAACATATTATGTATGTATTTTTATTCCATTTGTATAAAACATGATTTTATGATGATCTTTCAAAATAGGTATATAAACATTATTAATTATTAAATTTGAATGATTCTAAGTTTTAAAATCGCAGCAATAATAAATAGTCATCTTTCAAAAATATAATTACTGTTTATGAATTTAATTTTTTCTGCTGTTTGAATGATTAATTTTTAGTACATAGTAGCTCCCTTTAAGTTTTGCTTTTAAATGGATTACGTTTTATCCCATATTTACTGACAGAAATCGAATTTTGACAATCACTGACAATCAATTTTATAAAATTTATCAAATCAAATAAATAAAAAATAATATGTATACATCTTTAATTCATCAATTCATTCATTCAATTAAGAGACTATTTTCACTGTGACATCAAAATAGACCTTTAATATACAGTTAAACGTTATATTAGGCAAGGTTTATAAAGTATATCATAGTAGATGCTGTTTTTGTGAATTCTACAACGAATGTACAGTAATATGGGGGAGTCTCTGATATAGGCATCTGAATATAATGTTTAATGGAAGACTTTCATGGAACGCAAAGGTACAATTTGTGAGAAATGAGCTATATAGTAAACATGCTCCACATGGTAGGCATTCACTTAGCTTCTCCATTTATAATTAGTTAATATGTTTTCAATTAAATAGGAAAAACTTCAGAAGCTAATGGAATTGGAATATGATTGGAAAAGGGGGTTCCAATATATACAAATATAAATATATACAGGTTACGGTAAATAGGCCTCTTAACTGTTATACTTTTATACTGGTCAACACAACAATTTTCTAGTGTAGGTAGGGCTTACTAAAAAGTATAGAAACATTTTTTATTTTAAATTTGTATGTACATACATACATACATACATAGTACCAAAGTGGCGCATCGAATATCGAGAACTTTTCCACGTGAACATGTTTCGCGATGTCGTGATGGCACATGCTTTCATTTAGGGAGATTTCAGAATGTCCCACTTGTACGATTTGCCATGTCAAAAGTATATTCTACTTGCAGTTAGTTATGTAAATTTCTATTATATTATAAGAGGTCACATAAAATAGGGCGTCTTGAGTTCATTTTAAAATTATTTAATTGCCAGTAGAAATGATTTTGCACATTATTCTTAATTATTTATAATGCTTCAGAGTGATTATAACTTAGAAACTTTAAATTCTTCACAAATGCTACTTATTTCCAGAAGGAATTGAAATTTAGTTTGCATGACTTATAATTAAATTCTTACAAACAATATGTAAGTATCGATCAAGCTGCCACACATCTATCAATCAAGCCCTGAAACATATTGAGTTGATACATTCCTTCCCCTATTAATGTCCCATTCATGTATGTATTTCAGAGAAAAAAAAAATTAAAATGATCAGTTTAAAATGTAGAATGTTAAACGTATTTCCAAAATGTTAATATTGAATAATGCCATGCTGATAATCATATATTATGTGTATAATTAATATGTTTATCAGATATCTATTTTACTTTATAAAAATAAATAACTACAATACAATTTAAGATTTTTATGCTCATTAAATATTAATCACAGTAAAAGACATAGAAAGATTAGTTCCTTAATTAAAATTAAAGATCTTAACTTGTCAATTGTGGCTATTTTCTTTTATTTATATTAGAGAATATTTTTACTATTTTTATAAAATAGATGCATATATAGGTATAAATTGATACATTTCAATGGTTTTGATAAAAATTGCAAAATTAAACAAATTTAAAATGTGAAGAAATGTAAACGTTAAACAAGAGAAGACTTCGTTAAATTCAATACTCTGCGTTTGGATATTTTTAATACAAATCATTATTTCTACCATTTATTTACAAGGAAAATCAAAAGATTTCCAATTAATTTTGAAATCTTTCAAGTAATAAGCAATTAATGTAGAAATTTGTAGTTTTAGAAAAATGAGATACTTTTTGTATTTAGTCAAAATTATCGAAGTATTTTATAACCAATTGTCAGAAAACTGTAAAAGAGTAAATACAATCACATATAAAATTGTACTTTCTTCGCTTAAAATGCTAATCTCAATATTGAAATATAAAACAAATAAAACCATATTTAATTTCTCTATTGATTTTAATAGAATTTGAAATTTTTTATATATATATATTTTTTTTAATGTCGAGATATTCATTTTTGATGCTATTCATTAAAATTAGATAAAATGGATTAAACTTGAAAGCAATCATATTGCTTTTAGAAAAGCATAAATCACATTTTATAGTTTATTTCCGGTTTTTACTTTTTCTCTTTCAAATGAATTTAGAAATAAATGGTTTAAGGGCTTGGTATATTTCTATAACGTTTTAATATTTAAAACGTTATTTATAAATTATGTAGTAATAAAAAACTATTTTAAAAATAAAAACAATAAAAAACATATAAAAATAAAATCTTTTAAATTTCATTGATTAATGTTGTGAAAATATAAGATGATTGTAAGATGAAATAATGTTCTCATTCTGATATAGTTTATTATAATTATATAAGTCACATTCTTTATATGTTTATCCGTTTTCTTTTATGAATCTATTTTGATTTTGGAATACGGAAACTAAAGAAACCATTTTTAAATGATAAACATTTTTTGAATGCATTGCATTATTGTGTTATTGGTAATCTTTTAAACGTTAAGGTGTGTTGTTATTAATAATTCAGAATTGTACGCCAGTTTGAACAGAACTTATTATGATTCTCGGATTGCTTTTATTACGAAAAGGTTAAACAAATGTTTTCACTAGAAAATAGATGCCTACAGGTTTGATATATAATAGAGAGTGTATAAGGTACGCACATGGCGCTTTAACGCCTATTGATTTGATAGATACATTGCTAAATAAATGTTTTTCGACAACAAACTGTTGCATTCTTATTACTTTTTTTTCCATTTTATTTGGTTAAAACTCACATTAAATTAGCAAGACATGTTTTACAATAGGAGTCTATTTACAGTTATTTATATTGAAACTTTTATACAATAAGAAAACATGTTAAATGTTTAAATAGTTATAATGCGACGATGGAAAGAAAACCTGATTTTGTAAATAAATAGCCATAAATGTAGAAATTATAAAATTCTATTTTTGAATATATCAGGTGCATAGATAATTTATTTTAATATTTCGGTAATACTAACTATAATATCTATGATTAGGCATCATTATTATTTTATGATTGACTTTTATTCATAAACCACAAACTTCAAAGTTAAATTCTTCAATATTTGATTTATATTGATTTCAGTTCAGAATTAAAACTGCCTATTTAAGCTAATCTAACAAACTCTTTTTTATAAACACACACACACATACATAGATGCCAAAATATTACCGCTACACAGGAGGAAACATTATATTTCATAACCTTAAAGACTTCATTTTATTATATTCTAATATAATGGTTTAGGCGAGGCAAGACAAAATATGAGTTGGGGACAATATACATTTCACTTTGCATTACGACATTGCTTAATTCTACTTGCCAAGTTTATTCTCGATATATTAAAGCTCATGCCACACTGTATTTACTTCGGCTATTTTTTCTTCCATACATAATAACAACAAAAAGCTGAAAATAAACAGGAGGGGAGGGGGAGGGAAGGGGAGGGGCAAGGGAAGCAAACAGCAGCCTACACGTTTTATTGTCATTGTCATATTTATTTATATTTTCTACGCAGAAGGCGAAATTGGAAAGTCGGAGAAGGTGCGAAAAAGAAAGTGGAAAGAAGAGGAATAAGATGGACATCAGAAGTTTTTGTGCGAATCGCTCAGGTAAAAAATCGATATATTATAGTGCATACAAATAGCGCAGTAGCTGCAGAGGCGACGCGCGAAACTACGAGGAATATTTGGGAAGAATTTAGTGTGACAGTGAAGCATAAATAAGGTCGGAACTGTAACTATATTTGAAGTGGAGCGCTAAAGAGAACATCATTTATCAGGGCGTTGTACACACAAGCATACAAAGAATCTAATTCATGTCAGCAGTGAATTGAGAAAGGCAAAGATTACAAGTATCTTGGAGACAGGAAGTTGGTAGTCTGCTCAGAATTGCAATATCAGCGTATTCGAGTTTTTGTGATTATTTTTGTTATATTAATTCAGCTCGCTGTATTATAGGGTGATACGGGCTTATGTCTGTAAAATACAAATTACATTTATATATATATACATATTGTAAGCCAGATTTTCTGCGTAAATTTATAAGAAAGACGCCCGGTATATATTAATTCAAATAAAACCTTTAAAGTATATAGATCTCATTTTCAATGTCAAACTTAAATAAAATCAAAATCCGCTAATCTATATTTCTTTTGCCTTTATTACTATTACAATAAGGCAACAAGGGTCTTCCTCTGAGATTTATTGAAATTTCATCTGCTGAGCAGGATTTTATTAAAATATATATTGGAGCAATATCATTTATGTAGATTTTCTAAATTCAACTATCAAAATAGTCCTCTTTTAAGCAGGGATTACAGAACTAGAAGTCACACACAAACATATTACTATATGCCGCCCACATGTTTTGAAATCGAAAACGTCCGTCTGGCAAAAGATTTGATGTCTGCATATATTACAGAATTTTCCCAACTTAACTTCTATACATATTAATGATTTATTAATCTTTGTTTTTACTTCCTCAAATGGAAATATTCAAACCCCAAACAGTACGTATGCACTACTATATTGATTGATGAAAGACAAAAAGTGAGACCACGAATTAAGTAGAGCATTTATTACTTATCCACCGGAAAATATATTACAAATTTTTTTACAAATCGAAATATATGTTTAAAAAGTACTTTGAAATATGAATTGTGGTTTTATCGTCCTTTCATAATTAATTATGTTTGCGTTCTAACAGTTAGGTATATTGATATAGATTTCACGATATTATAGTATAGACAATCTGTTTTAAGTAAGTTTCTTTAATTAATATACAATTTTACAGTTTTTTCTCTTTTTAGGGAAGTCTTTCTTATCTTTCCTGTCTCTACATAGGCGTATTTATTTGACAAAACGCGGCAGAGTTTATTGAACAACAGAACAACACAAGTTTGTGATGCCGCGATTATGTACGTTGGCTGTGGTTATATCACTACAGTAGTCCCCCTCTGTAAGGGCCCCTCTCTACAACGACCACCCCTTTCTAACGGCCACTTTTGTCATGCAACAGCAATTTGTAATGTTAAAGTCCCTCTCTGGGGTGGCCACCCCTCTAACGCGGCCAGCGGCCAGCAAATTTGAGCAATACAACCTCTCTGTAACGGCCTATTTTAATAACTATAATTTTAATTAATTATTAAATTAATTAAATTAAATTAAATTAAATTAAATTAAATTAAATTAAATTAAATTAAATAATTAAATTAAATTAAATTAAATCAATTAATTTAATTAATTTAATAATTAAGATTTTAACTATAACTTTATCACGCAAAACCTCCCTACAGCGGCCACCCCTCTCTAACGGACAAATTCCTTTTGCATTAGGGGTGGCCGTTGCAGAGGGAGACTACTGTATTAGATTTTTAATGCAGCGTTTATTTAATTAATAATTAAGGACAACATTGTCACAGTAGAGCGAAACTGTTCAGTAATTTGTGGTTCAAGCATTCATAAGCCGAGAGTTAGATTGATGAGCGGATATCAATTTAATTATATTTATTTAAGAAATTTAAATTATTAATGTGTTCCTTTGGTTACCTTTAGTATTTTACAATTGTGTGTCATTGTGAGGTTTTTTGTTGTAAAATTTTGAGTGAAAATAAATCAAATTTACGGTAGTTCCAAATAGAATGCTCCCTTGAATTAACAAAAATGTATTTATTCAACTTATAAATGTATAATATATAATGTTTATAAAATTATACTTATATTTATACCCAGTCAAACATTCGAGGCTTTAAATATGAAATAGACATGTGTATTTATTATGTATTTGTATCAAAATTCAATGTCATATATCTTTAGCAATATAGCAATGTTCTTTACTTTATACCTAATGTTTCTTAGCTTATACCCAATGTTCCATAGCTTATACCCAATGTTCCTTAGCTTATACCCAATGTTCCTTAGCTTATACCCAATGTTACTTATGCTTATACCCAATGTTCCTTAGATTATACCCAATGTTCCTTAGATTATACCCAATGTTCCTTAGATTATATCCAATGTTCCTTAGCTTATACCCAATGTTCCTTAGATTATACCTAATGTTCCTTAGCTTATACCTATCTTCACACGTTTCGCTTTACTGAACATTAGTTAACACATAGCGTCTCAAAGGGGACAAATCGCCCGCCTGTGTGCGTTTCAGATTTTTTTATGGGCGCTTCATTAGTCTACATTGGGACATACATATTCAATTGGTTTCAGTTTATTTTTGTGGTTGCTTTTGGAAGTAATTGTTAGACGCTGGGTATACTTTCTTCTAAAGGGTATATAAGGAAAGAGAGGAGAAGTCCCATTTAAACCGCCCAACCCAAGTTTTCAACCGAAATTATCAATCATAAAAGTAGCAATTTAGTATTCTTTCAATCTCAGTATGTATTCGAATTTTTATATATTATGTATATTGAGAATGATTGTATAATAATATACAATATTTATGTTCATAATTTTCAAGTGAAAATATTATTTTCGAATGTGCGCATTGTGCTTATTTCAGACGTAAAACGTCAGACATTGTTACTTTTAGGTTAGAGCTAGGGAACGGATGTCACTCTTGATGTAGATGTGGAGGACGAAGTGAGCTATAAGCCCCACCTAAAGACCATGGCAACGGAGAAAGAACACAAATTGTCCATCTTGCTCAGTCGTTACTGAAACTGGCATTCCCTATCTACGATTCCGCGGGTACTGGATCTACTCGTGGAGTATCCAGTCCTTTCATCCACCTCCACTGTGAGTAAAGTGATACCTGAGCAGGAGATGGCACTTATATGTTCAATAGAAAACCTACGTGACTGCACGATTTCTTGGCCCTCCACAATGACAAGTTGGGACCGTTGTTATCAAAGACCAAAAAGGTACGTCTTTTAAGAATAAGATACACTAGTCGGTCATAGAAAAAATAAAGTGCTTGGCATAATATTAAATATTTGAACCTGAGACATGGATCATAAATGTGTATTAATGAAATGGGCATACTTAATCTTTCCCATGGCTGTAGACTGAACTATATTATATTTGAAGCTTGACTTCTATTGATCCCAATTGTGCAATTACAATTATATAATGTTTATCTTATATGTCGAAAATACTCACGAAAAATTGATTAACTGTCATATTCATGATATTAATGTCTACTCTGGCAAGGTAGAAAGAGAATTTTACGAATATAACGAGATCAGGGATTTATTTTATGATCAAGTACGAGCTATTATGCTCTAAGATCGCAAAAATCCAAACTGTGCAAGTTTTACACATTATCGGTGACAACTGTCACACCTAATTTTTCTTCTTGTCGTCTTCGTTTTTCTTCTTCCAATTTCTTCAAACGTAGATTTTTAGAATCAGCTTTTATTTCTCATCTTCCAACCGGCAATCTCTCCTCTGGTCATTCTTTCGAACATGTCTTCATTCCTTTCATTCTCCTCTCCCCTTTCCTAAAGTTATCCCTTTTGGTTTCTTGCCATCTTCCTCTCTACCACCACCCATTTTTTTCTAGATCGTATTATTTAAATCTTCATCTTTTTATTCTCCTTTTTCTGTCATATAATTTGAGTTTTGTTTATCTATTTATCTTTAATGAAAAATTTTAATTATATTTCTATGATTTTTTAAATCTATTTCAATGACCTGTTAATTCCAATTTTGTAATTTTATGAATTTTATCTATTTCATTACTATTATTATTAATAAATTACTTACTTATCCCTGACGAGGCCTCAAGTGAGGCAAAAAGTGAGATTCCAATAAAATTATATATTTATATATTTTTCCATTTCGCGGCTTTTTATTATCAAACATGAAATGTAGAGTTTTGTAATTTCTTTTATCAATTACAAAATGTTGTCCTTTTCAGGCTTCACACTGCCTGACAATGAGACGATTGAGAGGTTGGCCAAGATCCTGTGTCCCAATACTACTCTCCTGAAGGAGTTTACTGGGGTTCAGCCCTGTATTATAATGAAGGAGAGGGCCGACCATTTTGCAATGGAGAACAATAAAATGTACAGCGAAAAATATCACTTGGTGATGTGACTGAATTTTTGTTGTTGTTGTGGGCCCTGAAATGTCATTATATATCCGACTTGCATGTTTTTTAGCAATTTCTCCAAACTCCCTTGTTTAATTGTAGACATAAAAATATTAATGTTAAGGCAGTTAATCTACTCAAATGAATCAATTTGTAAACCCTTCAATACAAGGGTGCACTAAAAGATACGCCGGATTAATTTTGTATATAAATGTGTTCAAAGGTCAGCTATATGCACAAAAATATGACGATATCGATTAATAATATTGAATATGTCAATTTCGATATTAAGCTGTTAATGATTTGAAAATAATACCCTCATTCTAATGATTGTAATATGATCCTTCTTTTTTTTTATCGCATTTGGATACAAAATCGGACGTAACTTTTTAACTTCACTCTGTACCTGTGTATGTTAATAACCGAATTTACATATACCAACAACAATAATAATATATATAATTACAATTAAGAGAAGAATACCTTTTTTATTCACTGTATATTAAGTATCCTTCTTAATTTAATTTTGTACATATATTTGTATACATATTTTAACATTTAACTAATATAATCGTAAATGTACCTAATTTAGGTATTTTTTATAATGTTAATTACACCAAAATGGTGTTATAAAACACTAAATTGGTGTGTAACACGAAAAACACGAAAATGGTGTAATTTTAACATCGTTTGGAATATGTATACCGTCCTTGTGTTTTTCGTGTTACACACCTTTTTGTGTAATATATAACACCTCTTCTCTTCTCTTATTAGTTTTTAAAATAAGTAATGATCATACAAAAATTTGATATTTATTTATATGTATTTCCTTTTTTCGTAGTAAACATATTATGTAATTGATGCGATAAATATAATATTAAACATTAAATTACACAATTCATTATCATGTATAAGATCGATATGTGATAACGACAACTGATACATTTTTTCAAAGGGAAACAAACAATATTAAACATTTGTGAAGGTTTTGTTAACAACTTAGCTGCTAATTGTTAACTTAAAATTAAGAGTTTTGTTTTAAATTTAAAATCTTCCAGATCAATTTTTATCAATGTATTAGTGACAAAATAATTTAATTATACATAAATTGCACTATATCAACTTCATTGAGAGATTTCAACGAAATTTAACATCTCGATTAGATAGCAAAACTATGAAAACAAAATTCTTTTTTGTTAACAGAAACTTAACTCAAACAGTAACTTGATATTTTAGTAAAATTATAGAGAAACGCTTCTGTGACTTACTTTATATTAAAATATTGTATACCAGTCTTTGATGTCATAGAAAACTACAACACGACTTGCTACCCCTTTTTACTGATAATCAATATCATATTACGACTATAAGTTTTACTAGGGGGTTATAAAGACACATGTACATATATACTACAATAACTGCCATTGTTAACATGCATGTAAATGTCATGTATGTAAACTCTCCCTAACCTAATAAAATTCCCTGGAATTGTGTCTAAATACGAATTTATATACTTTAACAATAATAGAAACAGGCCCATTACAGCTGTGGTTACACCATCTGTCTAAATTAATTAACTGTCGCCAGCACTTAAACAATAAGTACTATTTTTATTGATCCTGTATGTTATATTTTAATCATAAATATACACATACATACAAATTATATATGCTTAACCAATTTTACTATTTTTGATTGTGTGTCTTATTTATTCGTGAAGTGCACTTATAATAAAAAAATGTCATCTATAATGTTAATCACATTCAAAATCACATACAAACTACATGTATATATAGTAATGTAAACTAAAATTTACAAAAGCAGACAATGTTTTATTTATATTACACAATAGTTTTAATTTATATTATGTGACTTTCTATAGGTTAATAATTGATCTATGCATGGGTTGAAAGATTCACTCATTTATGCAATTCATTAAGCAGTACGTTCAAGTTGTAATATACCATGTTTTAAAGTTGTTTTTAAAATCATTCAATATGATATAATAAATTCTAAAAAATGAATATAGGACAAATTTTTTAAAAGAACATTTATTTAATAATTGTTCTTTTCATTTATAAATAACCAAAAGATATATATAACGAAAGCTGCATATTTTAATAATGCTAACTGAACAATTTGTATTAGCAATATTTATAATAAACGCTACTGAAAACATTTTCCTTCTTTTTATTACCTCTTCAAACCTATTATTTATTTTAGAAATTATATCGTTTCACTTGTGCTTCATCAATATTAATAACTAAACTAATATCAAATGAGTAATTAAACACAGTAAAAGCCATGCTAACACTGTGACAGTTTATATCAAGAAGAAAAGAATTAAATTCATCTAACGAAACTATTTGATATTGGAGGGTTAGGAATTTTTTTACTTTCAAGTAATTTACAAATTAGATTTAATCTTTTCAAACATATTTCTATTGAACTATGCAAATATACACAACTTCTAGTCATGTTTGCAGCATATAAATTAATCAAGATATACACAGAAGGGCAAATCTAAAATAGTGTGATAGTGGTCAACGTATATATTGTTTAAAAAATAAGTATATATACTAACTCATTTACATTTTATGAAAGAAAAAATATATTTTAAAATATATCAGTAGGATAGCATTTAATCATAATTCTGAAAATAATCTTTATTTTAGTATCTTGCAATCTTACTTATTCAAATTGTTAAGCCATATTTTGTTCAGATAGACAATCCTCTGTGGTCATAAAGTAAAATAAATATCTATGACTTGCAGTAAGTCATATAAACTAAACTCAAACAATAACTATTTATAATACACATAGGCCGGCATATCATACAGAGGCTAAAGTCTTAAATATAAAAGTATTTAGTAAACAATATAATATATATATTCCTCATTTAGGATAACAGGGGCACAAAGGAAGGTCTTATATTCGCAATATTCATACGTTTAATGCATAATCAAGCGCGGGCATTTACACAAAATATCAAAGTTAAACAACGATATTTGTATAATATGTATACCATAATATGATTCACCTCACTTGTTCTTATCTTCGCATGTATCCTGGATATATCGGTGTCAATTTCTTGAAAAGCGCGCGTTGAAATAATTCATAAAACTGTTATCATGCCAGTATTGTTAACTGATAATATACCAAATCTCTATGTGTACATGTAAGCTATATAAGATAAATTATAATAATATAAGATACGTTTACGGGAGCGAAACCGGAGACTAACAAAAAAGCGAACTTTAGTTTATTAAAGATACATATATGAAGGTATAAATTATTCATTCTTATCATTATACACTCGACTAGCAAAATAGGTATATTAACACAGATATTAAAATATTTATGTGCTTTTGTTTTAAGGATACGTTTATTAAGAAAAATTATTTTCAATATCAGAGATAATATAAATATATTATAAAACTTGCGACTATTAAATACCTTTAATGTTAATGGTATAATTGTAATAGATTATTGGTACTATTTTAAAATACCAATTTCACCTTCGTAAGTGTTTACACCATGTCATATACATGTAATAGCCTTTATTGGATATTATACTCTTTAAAAATAAGATCTACACATCTACATTAATATGCATGTATATATAATTAAATAAATATATTCTTAAATAGCTGTACAAGCTTATAAAAAACTTTAACACCGTCTCTTAATCATCAGTATTATTAGGATATAAAATGCCACACTTCTATGTTGTTAGTACTTCAGTTCAAAACACTCAAATGTAACAGCTTACTATACAACTTACATTTCTACGTTTACATTGTTTGCTAAGTTTTCCATTCTGATAATACATATATGGAAACTATAGTTGAAATAATTTTGATTATTTTCTGTTTTTTCTCACAAAGCCTACATATGTATATATATATAGGATGGCCATCACGACTTAAAAGTTGACAAATTTATTAATTTCGTTACATTCTAACTACAAAAAATACTACAACAAATTGAGTATATACAATATACACAAAACCGGAATAACAAAATCCAGCGGGAATCAGATTTGAAACAGCGCTAGAATTTATTTGTAAGAAGGAACACTTTTTGAATAAGTAAAAAGTAACTTTTATTCTTGATAAGTCTCTCATCGTATTGCCAGTATGAGGTGTGTTAGAATAGTCTTTGATAGACATAATTACCCAAGACATTATTTTGAGTTTTAAATAGAAATTAATTTTTCGAAATGCGGATACATATTTTTAAAGAACGTCTGTTATTTAAATAAAACCGTAAAATCTATTCTGATGTATACCTGCTATTATCACAGATTTTTTTTATTCCCCCCTTTATGTATCAAATTACGCCGAAAAATAGTTTGCAATTATCTAAATTTAAGCAATCAAAGCGTTATATCGTTGGAGAATATATATAACAATAAAGTACCCCAACAGAAACCTATTATAAAATTCAATAATTAGTAAATAGTTTTTATCAGTGCGTTAAGCAAATATTTTATTGATACAGTGATATACATCTAAAATCATATATATATATATATAAATACCAAAGCATTCATTCTTTCACTTCACTACTTTTGTCATTTGTTTTTCCTCAACTTCGATAGAATATTTGCTTTAAAAATCACCACAGAAGTCGTTCTATAAATTAAACTTTAACTTTGTAAAAAATACATACCTATTTATTTATTCGGAATAAACAAAAAATATAGTCATTTCAACCGATTTTTTTGCATTTATTAAATTCAACTTTGTTTTCAACAATAATAGTGTATTATATATTATGTATCTTGCTGTATTCCATTCAATATTCACATAGTTCGTCTACCTATATTATTATGTATATTAAAGTTATTCTGATAAAAATGCAAAACGAGTTGTAAGTAATGTTTAATTGTATTTATAATTTTAAGGTTTAAATTCAATAAATAAAGCGTAGTAATTACGCCAAATAACATCCCGTTCGCTAATAAAGTAATGGACACCAATTAGTAATTGCGAGTTTGCTTATATATTCGCAGTATCGCTTTTATATACGTTGTGAATACAACTATTTAAGGTGATAATTTGATATTTCAATTGTGTATATATACGAATAGGTATATCTAAAATTATATAATTTATAAAAGTATGTCTTACAATATTTTCATAAACTAAGACAAAAAACCCTTAAAATTGAAGGAATACCAAATTTTAAAACGAAAGACAAGCTCAAAAATATTTATTAAAATTTGTCCACGTCTTACGAATATTATGTAATCCGGAAATATATTTGAAGTATTTAATATTTATTTATTCAAGTATGCACAGTTACCATAAAGCTGCAATTACCACAATTTATTTGGGATCAAATATGTTCAGCGCTTACATTTTCGAACGAATTTAGCAACGATTTGTAAAACAAGTAATGAATAATTCAAGTGACACGCACTTTATTGCAATTGTCTGCATCACATTTAATATCAAATAATCAAATCAGACAAATATAAATCGTTTTTAAATAAATATATCATGTGTTTTAATTTATAGATTACATTCGATAAGCTCATTTACAGCAGACATTTATTATAATATTTCGAAATTAATTTGAAATACTGTTTTTCTGATTTATCCAATTCAATAGTTGGTGACGTATCGATTAATTTTTACAGTTGATATATTATGCGCTATTATCAAATTTAAATATTTAAGTAGTTGTATTGTTTTTAAAGATACATAATTTATGAATTATTGTATCCAAAAAGTTTCACATTTTAAATTTAAAATAATCATTTCAATAGATAAATAATATGGTTTGTATATATCTAAAATAATTTATATTATATATATAATTTCTAGCAATAGGATTTTTTCAGTTGCTTTTATAATATATATTCTTTTTAAGTTAAAAATAAAATGTTTTATAAATTATTGTCTTAAAAATACTTTCATAATTTTGATGGTAATAAAAATAAAAATATTCACTTTAATAAATACATTCTCTGGTTTCTATATACCTAAATTAAAAATTATATACATATATATATATATATTCTATCATTTTATTTGATACATTATAATTTTTCCTTTGTGTAGAAAAGACTCTTCTTTTACGAAGTCATCATTTTACTTGTTCTTCCGTTATAGCATAATTCCCTTTTTGAGATATGTTTCAATATTTTAATTAATTAACTTTTATAAAACAACACTTTTAAATTTTAGCTCTTAAGTTTGTAAAACATAAATAAAGTTTTATACTTTTTTAAATACTTCAACTTGTATAAATATCATTTTTGGATATAACTTGAATTCGTGATTTTTGCAGCGCTTATATATATATATGAATATAATAAACTGAAACTGGAGATTTTCAAAACTTTAAAAACAATCTCTATTTCCTTATTATAGTACAAAACATGAAATATTGCGCTGTCCTTTTCAGACTTATTGATATATACATATATGATTATAAGTTTGTGGGCATTCTTGACAGACATAGTATTCCAATTGCCAGTCCAACTGATCTATTTGTTTCTTAGCTTCAGTGCCAAAAGTGTTAATTTATATTATCGCACAAATATCCTGCTCTGCTGCTCTTCTACCATAAATCTAACATCGTGTTTCTACGCTGTCGACAGGTAATTCTTGTGCCTTTCAATTTCTCAATTTTTGAAGCCCTTTCATTATAACACGCCGCATAATTTACTGCGAAGCAATTATTACAGGAGTAATTATGCGAATGAGCCTTGCTCTGAGTCATACTCTATATTTGACGGCAATAGTCGACAACAAATTTGAAGGAAAAAAACTAGGAAGAGTAAAAAAATATTGAAATTATATCACGAAACGCTGCTATAAGGAAATCACATGACGCTCAGGCAGGAAACCAGATTTAAGCTGTTTGGTGAACATCAATTTAATTAGGTACACATGTATTTCTAGGATAGTCTCGAATATAAATGTTTAACTTTATTATGTTGACGCAAACGTAATGGTAATGCAAATAGGGTTTGTATATATAAAATCATAATTTACTTCTGGAAAACTATATTTCTTACAATTAGGCCTTTCAAGGTTTCAAGGCGAGAGAAGAAAAGTACATTTGAGAATAACTATGATATGCCTACGCGTATGTATAACCAATCTAATTAAAAGTATAAAGCTGAGAAATAATTAACTAAAAATATAAATAAACAAAAACACAAACAAACAAACACACCCACATATACACATGCATAAGTAGAGTATAAAACTCGGCAGTGTAAGATGAAAGAAATGAGTAGAAAAGAGAATTTGATGACTTTTCCTAATTACAAATAAAAATTAGCTCACAAATCATGAGCGCATTTAGCCTGAGGACGCCAATTATGGATTGGTAAATCAAACTTATTGATCGCATTTAATATCATGACATTGTTTGTATGAGTATTCATATATATATATATACATATATAGCTGACAATTTGGATTACCGCTTTTCAAATATATCGGTTTTTCATTGTTTTGTTTTAAAATTCTTTGACTATATGCGTCTACATAATCATGCATAAACAAATGTAAAAAACATAATATTTACATACACATTCACATAAACTAATAATAAGAAACATATGTATACATATATATTTATCAAGTTGAGCAAGGCATTTAATTCGTTTAAACATTCTCGTCAACTTCCTCAAGACTTCTTCGTGTCTTTCTGTAGTCGTCCTTTCTGAATTCTCAGTCAGACAATTTAACTTAGAACAATATTTGCGCATTGGTAACCCCGAATATTGATTGAAAATAGTTCAATTTGAACAGCTAGCTGACTTCGAATTACTACAAAAATATATAAGTAAACAGAACTTCTTTATAAGTTGTAAATATATACTGGTTTCATGTACCAACCAGTCTGACAAAATGTATTTTTAAAGCCAATTAGATCAATAGAAAATAATATATTTACAAACTGTGGTTCTGTAGGCATAGTTGTGATTGAAGTCACCGTGTATAAAATATGCATGTTTGCAAAAGTTTACTCTTCGTGAAAGTCTGACTAATTTTTGGAATGACAATTATTTAGTTAAGTGAATTTTGTGTGATTTTACAACCTACTGTATAAATAATGCTTAGGATCAACTTTTATTAACCCAAAATGCCCGGATAATAAATGTTCCCAATTTGTGTAGCCATTGATCTGCGTAGCTAATTCGCACATACTACATATAATGTTTCTTTAGATTTGTAAATGGTAACATTTATTTAATTTTAGCCAAGTTTAAGTAATGTTACAGCAATACAGTGGGTTTTGTAGAGCTCACACCAGGTGCATTAAAATTAATATTCACTGAGTGTGATAGAAGACATAGTATTTGTTACAACTACATTCTAAGTTCTAAAACTTCATTCGTTAAGCATTCACAATTAAAATTATCGACCGATAAAACGTATTCACAATAGAATAATCAATACATTTTATCGGCCAACCAAAAATCGATGGACTTCAAATTATTTCAACTCACACGATCGATTAAATCGGTCGATGAAAGTAGGCTGAGCCAATCAGTATTCAGGTCACTGTCAATGACTGGAAATGACACTGAAAGTCAGTTGTATTGCCGCTATTGTATTGTGTATTATGACCGACTACTCCAATTTAACTATCTTTTAAATAATTCTCTTTAAATTAATTGTTTTACATGAATAATGAAGCTCTTATCAGAAATATAGGTTAAACACCCCAACGGCGAAGCTTTCTTTTTCTAATTTTTCGAAGGCAAATAGCTTTAATGTTTTTGATGTTTTCCTTAAAGACATTTTACAACTAAATCACAAGCTTCAATAATATACATTATATGCCTACCTAAGCTTTGTGTCCATCCAATCAAATACAGTCTCATGAACCGATTATCGTTGTATTGTAAATGCAAAGGCCGATATTTTATCGAGCCGCTTATTTAATTGTGAATCTAGCTTAAGTCGTACGTTCCTGTCTCCTTCACCGGGACATGGCGGAAGGAAGAACACAACAAACCCAGTTTGGCTAATGCTTCAAGTTTTAAAATTACACAAATGTTTTTTTACTTGTTTTCTAAAATACTGTAATGATCACCATCCAAGTATAATTAAAATTCCATGCATAATACGTCAAATGTTTGCGTGTATTTGAATATTACAATCGGTCGAATAATAGGCAAGGCGAAACATTGAGTAAATTCCGTGATCATTCCTAATACAACGACTGGAAGTCTTGCTGGCACCTGCGAAAGAGTTGTCAAAATCCTGACAGTTAGACATAAAATTTCCAATCCTATTTTATGATCGGTAACATCAAACACATTTCTCAGGGAGTGTTGAGGTGAATGACTCATGAATGGAAACTTTAAATAGAAACGCCGAACGTCATCTATACAAGGAACATTGGCGCACGCTATTTGAAATATATAATCCTCGTTTTATTTGGCAACGGTGATTAAAAACAGGAGCTATGTACTTGAGTCCACAAAACGCGAAAAGAAACAAAAAGTTTATTACATTTTAACCTGAATTTGTCACGAATTAATGATTTTTACGTACTTTCTGGCAAATCATTAACATATATGTAATCTCACGTTAAACTGCAATCAACCCATGATTACCAAGTTATACAATAAAACGAATTAGAATAGTTGTTTCGAAGCATTTCATTGAATATTAACGACGAACTAGGCGCTTAATACTGGGAACCATAAAGAACCACTTCAATTCAAAACCTATGTGATGCTAGGAATAAATAAGGTTAATAATAGTGTATAGCATCGTATTTATTGTAATATGCAAATATAAATAAATCAATCATTTAATAATTAATTGATATTTTAAAATCAGAATTCCTGTTGAAAACGTGCTCGTGATATTATACTTGAGTTCTTGACTGAAGTCGTAAATCTGATTATACAGTCGTTGTTAAATTCATGTTATACACACAATTGTGGTAAAACAGACTGGCCTGAATCAGTACTATAGAAACACTAAAGTAAACACAAAAATGTATGTGGGAGATATTGCATTATTAATTAATGTTTAAATGTGTTCATAAAGTTAACCCCGCATACCAGGCTCCATATCCCGGGGGGGGGAACATTGTGATCCCTTTATAGAGGGGGGGGGCACATTGTGACCCCTTTATAGAGGGGGGGGCACATTGTGACCCCTTTATAGGTTTTAAACTTTCTGGCGGAGTAGAGTTTTGAAATTTGGCATATATGTAAACGAGGATGTTTTGTAACACATTTCATTAAATAAATTAAAAACCCGATTATTTATTTGAAATAAATTTAATTTAAATAGTTTTGAAAAAATCATAAAAATAGTTTTTTTGAAAAAATTAGCAATAATATATCGCAAATATTATTTCAACAATACATTTTTTAAGTATCCAAAATATAACATTTTATTAATTTTGAAAATTTGAAGAATGTTTATATTTTTCATAAACTGTATTTTTTTACCAAGATCACGTGACCACCAAATACAGTAGTGAATATATAGTTAGAAGATATAAAACTATATTGTAAGAAAAGTAAATATTAGTAAAATAATAGTAAGTGAACTAATACTTACTGTAATGCCTATTTCATTCTTAATATTCATATTATGTATTATAAAGAATGCCCACATAATTGATTAATGATAAATGTTATTGAACTTAGTGGATAAGGCAGGCGATGGGAAACGGCCGCAGTCAAAAAGAGCCACCCTATTTACCTAATTTTACTGAAATTATTGCTATAACAAATTTTAATAGTGTCATGTACTTAAAAATATGATATTTGCGACATGGTTATCTGACAAAGCAGTGTAAACCAGAGCCGGCGTATTGACTACATAATAGATATACAAATATATACATACACATGGCAGTATATACTGCTCATTGGTGCTTACAGAAACAGTGCTTTTAAAAATTGTAAATACACCGAATCGGTGACTGGATTTGGAAAACAGGTGATTAGCCGTGTCAGCCGGAGAGTCATGTAGATGTCGCCATAGATATTGAATATACTACAAGTTGATTCAAGCGTACAAGAAACATGGTTGAACGGGGAAAAGTTCTCAGACTAACAGAACATTAGTTTGTTGTCAGGATATTTATGGCTGGCATTACTTACAGTAATTTAAAGAGAATAATTACGTGAATCATTAAGCTTTCCAGTGATTTATTAAACTTCCCAGCTAGAGCTAGCATGCATGGAATATCAGTGTCCAGGCCTGCGGAGGGATGAGATGTTTTTGTAAATATATAAGTTAACTTAAAGACAGTTTAGGTATAGTTCTTATTCAAATCACTGGAATAGGAAGTTGTGATGACCTCGAACACAACATTCTTATAATATTTGTAACTTTCTTATTGTCGTTAAGGCACCCCCCCCCCCCCTCCTTGTCCCCATTGTTGCTGTGATTATTATAAGAAACCTTTCCAAAAAGAGAGTTTTAGAGCTTGTAGAACTATATTTCGTGTTGTGTATTCAAAGTGGTGGTTGTGTGACTCTGCCTAGATATGTACAAATAGAAAAATGAGAAAAACGAGCATATTTTTCTCAAAATAGTGAAATTATTATATTTTTGGTACACCAATTAGTGTCTTGTAATAAAGCGGGAAGTAAAATAAAAAAATAAAATACATTTAAAAAAAATTTATTTAATTAATAATATACTTAAATATATTTTTTCAATATTTTTGCCTATTTGAAAATAATTTTGTCCCATTTTTCATTGGAATATGTCATAAAACATCTTTGTTTAATACATGTCGAATGTTAGAACTCTACTCGAATGAGCACACCGCGGACAGTTCAAAACTTTGTGCATAATACAGGAATTCTAGGAGAATCCAGAAAAGGGGACTTTTACATTGTCTTTAATTTCAATTTATAGAAACTATTTATTTTCTAAGACAGTTTGGTCCTTAGTCAGTAAACATTTGCCTTCCAGCTGGACAAATAAAGACCATAAAAGAACCCCGCAGTCAAGTTCGAAGCCGACCAGTGTTAGCTTCGACGTCTTTGACGGGGTGCTTATTGTTACAATCTGCTGAGTGCGTCCGGAAGATGAGCAGTGTAACTATATGATGCTAATTATTTCCCGCAAAAAACAAAGAATCAAAAAAACATTCGCTGTAACCATGAATATAATTTGTAGGCTATTATTATGTTTTATTGATGAGTAAAATAGTTAGACTTAAACTATAACGATAAATGTATAAGGACAATATTTTAAAGAATAATCACATGTTTAATAAAAATTAAAAGATAAATAAATACACGAATTTAGTCTCTTTTCATATTTTATATTTTATATCGAAAAAATAATAAAAAATTGAAATATTGGGTAAGATTTCATTTAAGGGAACAAGTATATAGGGATGTCAAAAAGTAACCGGTATACAATCGTTCCTTTTAATATTTTCATAAATATAAATGTATAGTGACATATTATTATGATCCATACATACATATATTATAGTATATTATCGTTACTATAATTAAGGTATATACCCGGTTAATGGCATGTTCACAACTATAACGCATTTAAATGGATTTTAATAACTGATCGACTTCCAGTTTTGGCAAATATTATACTTGGTATAACTTAAACAAAGCGGGAAGCTCAATGCTTAGTTGGTGGTGTTTTGACGAGTAGGTCTAAGTCAGGAAAGGAGCTTCTAAAGAAACTCGTGCGGTAAGTAAATTTATGGCTATTTTTAGTTACAACTAGTATCAAACGTTAAACAACATTGCATAGTGTATCAATTTTATATTATATACATACATATACATATATATATATGTATGTATGTTACTAATTAAAACCATTCCTGTATTTTTGATATACTTATTGTTACTAAATTTGTAGTAAAGTGAGTAAATTGAGAATCACGTTATTTTTATTAAAATCTTCAAATTTATTAGACTTTGAACGTAATTATCATTATGAAGTGTTTATTCCAAACCACATTTCTAATTCCAGATACAAACAACAATTTCCATTCTCATATATAGTTGTAGGCCTTTTTATTAAACATATTATTGACAGCAACTATTATTCTGTGCTTGTCCTGGGGAATTAGTTTTAACAATTGTTCAAATATCTGCATTATATCCATTGATACTAGCAACTGTAATAATTGCAATATTCTCTCACAATATTCCTCTCATGTTTTATTCACTGTGACCCCGACTTTTTCTATCACACCTTTCTGCTCCCTAATTTATGTATTTTCAGCTTTTAGTCTGTAAAGATAGTTTTTACTTTTATAGGAATAAATATTGAATCAATTTTTTTAACCAATTAAGGTATGAATGTAAATGAAAAAATAAAAATATATATTCCTTTTACAATACATTGTCTTTAAATTTGTCAAAAAAAAGTACCCTCCGATCGATGTTATAAAAAATGAGTCTGGAAATGTGAATGTGACTTAGGTGAGTTGCTAAAATATGTTTGCTTATACTTAACTTGAAAAGTGGTTTACTGAAATACATTATTGATTAGACATTAAGTTCACTTATGATATGTTTTAAGAGAATTCATATATATTGAACATATTATTGATGTAAAGTAGGTTTAATGGAAGCGAATTACTTGTCAACATATTCGTAGACATAGTTTTCTACAACATTGAAAAATAACGCTCATTTTGAAGTGCGAGAAATTCGCGGATCCTATGTTTATGAATAATTTTCTCCATTTCTCGGAAATTTACATAATTTCTCTTCAATTGAAAAGAATATTAAACATAATATCTGATAATTATTTAATAGTGAAATATATTTAGGAATATTTCTGTGAATTTAAAGTATTACAAAATCATTTTTACTTCCGAAAATAATGAAAACATAGAAAAAGTCTAATTCCAGTTTTCTTTTCAAAGATTCTGTGGCCATGTTTGAGAAAAAGAATTTTCTATATACTACATATTTTGTCGCGCTTATACACGCATTCATATACATGAGAGATAGTATAAGCTTACCTCCGAATCGTGAATGCCCGAGACTTGAGTCAACGACTTCTCACCGACCATGTAAGCGGCCAGATTCGCCGTATAGGAGGCGAGGAAGACGAGACAAAAGCAGGCATAGACATTCATGAGAAACCGGGAGCTCCAACACTTTGGCGACTTGGTAGCGACCGTGTGCGAGAAGAGCACCGACCAGCACAGCGTAAGGGCCGACGAAAGACTGAAGACTCGCGGCCGATTCCTCCCATTCGGTGTGAGACCAAAGGGACTGTGCCACTCGTAGATGACTGTTGCTATAGCAGCCATATGAATGGTGAAGAAGGTACCGACCCACATGGACCAGTCGAAGGGGGCAAGGAAGGCGGTTATGGCCGAGTAGCCGGTGATCTTATCGCGCTGCGAGCGCATCAGAATCCCAATTGCCGAGCTGAAGTAGGGCTTCGTGAGGTAGGACTTGGCGAGGTTCTGAAAGGAGATCACCATCTCGGGTCCCAGGACAACGTCCGCCTGGCCGTGCTTGAGCGCGCTAACCAAGGAGGGACCACCGAACATTGTTCGCGTGATATTGGTCTCCTTAAATCCTTGCTCCTTCCCGGGAGTTGTGACAGCCGGCCACACGAGAATATCCAGACTATAGGAGTTGGTGAGCAAGGGCGTCATCGTACTGTTAATGCCCAGATGGAATCCGAACTCCGCGGCGGCTGTATCCAGGCGGGCGATCATCGCCAGAACGTCAATCGAGATGCCAAAACAGCACATCTTACCAGTTCCGGAGGTGGTGTTCTCGGATCCCGTATTCATCAAGCTGCAGATCATGCCATAGTCCCCGTGGCAGTTGTCGTGGGTAGTGAGATTCCGAATCATCACGTAGGGCTTCTCCAGCCGTGTCACAACCTTGAGCTCGTGCTGGAGAAGTTCAAGGTCCTTGCCATGGACGCGAGAGGCGATAATTTGACTCAAGGAGAACTGCGAGTTGAGAACGTCTTTGAAGCGTAGGACACCGTGCGAATAGCGGAGCAAAAACTGATCTTGGTTTTTTCGGACGGGTTGTTCTACGTTGCTTCGAAATCGTCTTCACAATTAGGATGGAAAGAGAGCATAACACATAAATTAAATAAATTCGCACATACAAATACGCTTCTTGTAGTTAATTGGAGTAAACTGTGAAATGTTTTCATTATTTAGTTTGTTTAAAAAAACGCCCTCCCCCCTCCAAGAAAATCATTAAAACAAGGGTCGAGGGTGCGAATCATACTATAGATTGAACTATTATTATAGATTGCATCAATCATTTCACGACATAAATGTAACACAAATTATTTTTTTATTTTCTGGCAACACACTTACTAGAAAGTTCCGTGACATTCGCCCTTACCCTAATTCCTCGATAAACACTTTAACATAATATTCTATATAGTATATTTATAATATTAAACAAACTGATCAGTACACATAGATATACAAAGGTAAGTTTCAATTTCAGTTTTTGTTAATTAAAAGGAAATAACACGATATATTTTGCCAAGCAGTGCATATTTCCCGTCTTGAAGCCATTTTTTCGGGTTCACAAATTAGTAAATATAGCTAGATAAAAGTTGAACATCTTTTTTTTCTCCAAAAATCACGAAACCATATATTGCTCTGTTTATTTGTTCATTTAAAATCACATCGAAGATATGGGGAGTATTGCCCTTCTCACGGTACTGATAAAGGGTTAATTATGAACGCGGCGAAAAAACCAATAATCAAATTAGACGCAAGCGTCCCAATTTGAACTGTGACAATCTGACATTGAATTTCAATTTATCAGCGGGAAAGTCAGGCGTCCCATTTTGAATTGTGATTGTACTTTAGTGAAGTATGTACGATTGCCCCCCCCCCCCCCCCCTGGAACTGGAACCCTATATTTAATGTGTTATTGCAATTATCTGATCACAATTATAATTTCAAAATTTACATATATACAACGAGAACAATATTAATGCTTGAACAAAAGTTTTCGTGATATGTTTATTATTATAGCGGTGTGCATTGTCCCATCAGATTTAATGCTTTTTATTTGTTTTACGCGCCGCGTCGCGCTGCGCTCAGTGTGCATAGGCTTTAATTTATGTATTCGTAGGGTTCAACAGAACATAATAATGGAACTAACTTACCGGAGTTTCTCCTTGTAATTGGAGGCTTTCGTGAGACAGGAAGGCCTCGTGTGGTTGGGGATTGACAATTCGGTCCAATTGCACAGTGGTGGCAGGTCATATCTTGTGAGTGACTCATAGACAATGCGTGCCGAGCGAGTGATGCAATCATCCAACTAAAGCAAAGGGTTGCGCAATCATGGGTGAGAGGTGTGAGGGGACATACGAGTACATGCGTCGGCTATGAAGTAATTGAGGAAGTACCGTATTTAATGGCACATGAGCCAGACTGGATTGCAAACACGTACTACCACTGCTGCCACCGTTTCTGCATCTTTGGCAGTATTGAAAGGCAATACAATATTGTACATTGAAAACTCACCATTTTCATAGAGCGAGGTCACTTTTTTTTCTTAGTTCCTATGCGAGTTAAAAATGTCGACTAAAATAATTTTAATTAAAAAAAGTCTTCTATCTTTGAAGAAGAAATTGTAGGCTTCTTTTCATTATTTGCAATGACTAAATTTTAACATTATGTCAAATATAATATACATTTAATTTTAAATCGACGCACTTTGATAAATTGATAAGCACATGGAAAATTGGCAAAACCAAACTAGAAAAAACACCATAGATAAATATTTACAGGGCAGATTCTCACAATTACGTACATAATGTGATTTATTGATAGCATGCCAATCTTGCTTACAAACAGGTATTTACATCCGATATGTCTTACTAACCATTTAAAGGTATACACACTTAACAAAAGAACTTGAACAAAATAAATATTTATATATAACAATATTATATGTACCTAGCTAGCAGGTTCAAGCAGTTAATTCTTAGGTTCTCGTATACGAGAGACTTTTAAGCTAAATATGTATGTCTAACCTCTCTCTCTCTCTTTCTGGTCAAGTTGAGAGGGAATTCTGTTCACCATAGGTATAAGTACAGATGACCTGACAAATGACCAGATGGGTATCTTCCCCGTGTGCCTTATATGTATATTGCAATAATTGGGACAAATCCAATCTATAATAGATGCAAATTATCCAAATCATCCAAATGCCAAGAAATTACTCCATTATTATTATATTGTTATTGATAAAAAATCAGGAATTATTTTCCGCTTTTTCTATGCCTGATATTGGAGTTGTCACAAATTATGTTGTCAAAATTTGTGGGATAGATGTCCATCTTGTGAGTCGGTACCATTATCTGGTGAACCAGTGTTTTATAAGTTCTCAAAAATACCGCACAGCTGATGTCTTCGTAAACGTGCATAGATATCATAACGTCTTATATTTGTCGATGGAGTAGATACAGGCTCTATCCTTGCAAAGATCCTTGGTTTCATCATCAACGACACTCTCGCTTTGTCGGAACACATTGACTCAATTTCAAAGAAATGCGCCAAACGTATGTACTTCCTTCGTATGCTCAAAAGAGCATACACACCATCAAAAGAAATCATTGACGTGTACAAGGCCATCATCA
>JAYRBW010062775.1:0-30162 GCA_036023295.1 Invenusta paracnida
CTTAACACTTGCGTTTTAAGTGAGGTCAAAGAAGGTTTTAAGTCGCGATTTAAAACTTCGACAGGTTTTAAAACTTTAACTAAAACCTACTTTGACCTCACTAAATGTGATATAAACTGTATCGGCATGACATTAATCAAATTAATTTTGGTAAACTTACAGTAATTATATTAATTAAAAGTAATTAATTTTATCCCATTAAAGATAATAACAAATCTATTTAAACCATTTTTCATTACATTAATGAAATCTCCCTTTTTAAACTCACATCCAACGTAAATCAGGAGAGAAAACGCAGACGCAGACGCATTAAAAGAATAAAACATATCCAAAGCATAAAACAAATCTGCAACTTTTCCCACACAGTTATCATTGTTTGCTGGTACGACAGATGCATCTAAATTAGATAAATCATCGTTTTTTAGTAAAAAGTTCCAATCTAAGGTTAAGGTAACATCTCAGTAAAACTTATACCGCTGTTACTCAAACATAAAATCACTCATTCACTGATAAACAAAATAACAACAATGTGAATTGATACATATTCGCAAATATTCACCAATTAAATATACATATTCAAGTTTACCTCTCTCTTCTTCTTCAATCTGTCTTCCCCGATCAGCACCATCTAGGCTCTCTGCCAGATGACCTGATTCAAATTCTGATTCAAGAGGGTCATTGCCTTTCTCAATTTCACATCTATCAGGCTTCTGTTCGGAAATCTCCGCTGAATTAAAATAACAAAACAGAAATCAAATATAAAATGGATAGAATGTAAAATTAAATTGCTAAAAATGCAAATGTAAAAAAGTAGGCATGGACAAATTATAATTATATTCAACAATACAATGGGAGTATAGAATGCAACAGATACTTTAGTTGATACTTAAGAAATAACACAAAAACACTACTATTCATGAAACAAGTTTGTCAAATGAGAAATGTATATATTATTGAAAATGTCTCACTCCAATTAGATGGCTTAATAGGTCCAACTCAGTTTAAGACCCCATTGTCAATCCTGGTGTCAATTATACCAATATATTTTGCAGAAAGTATCGTGGGATGACAAACATGCGTTACAGACTTTAATTACTAAGCTTAGTAGTGTGTCAAAATCCATGATTTAGTTAAAAAGTGGCGTAATATCAATGTATGTGTGTACAAGCCAGCTACATACTCAGCAGTATAAGAATGCAATCTTATAGTTAAAGTTTTGAGGAGAGCGGTAGCCTAGCGGTAGAGCTCCTGCCTTCGAACTCGAAGGTAGCAAGTTCGAATCCCGGTACATACTCCTGGCTTTAACAAACTGATTTGCGCTGCAGCATTGAGATAATCATTAGTTGATTAGTTTAAGCCAATGGCGACTAATTAATAAAGATAGAATATTTTTATATTCCAGCAAAAGCGTTATCGAAATTCACCTTGTATTATAATTACGGGGTATGCCACCTACATATAATTTATAAAAAAATGTTAAATAAATTTACTTGTTTGAAATATGTTGTTTATGTAATAGCAGATAGTTTTTAAAATATAAACGTATCATTTGTATAAATATATACTGAACTTCAAGTTAGAACCATATTCAATATTTCTAGAGAAGTCTTTCAATTTGAAAGAATCTTAAAATTGTAAACATTTCGATAAACGGAACTTCAAATAATAATTTGAATATGATTAACTAGGTAAAATAGATCTGTAGTTTGAAAAACATAGGAAGAATCCGTACAAACTAAACTTTTAAACCTGAGCATAAAATATCCATCCAAAGAGAGTTTCTCTAAACTCCTCCAAAAGTTCTCTTTAAAATTGTTTCAATGTTTTAATAACATCTTTGAATTAAAAAAATTATTAATAAATATAACATCTAAATTGAACAAAAAATGAATTTTCCACTTCGAATGTTATATATTTCATCAGACAAAAGTCCGAAAACAGTTTGAAGGGATATATCTTCATGAAATGGTTACTGTAATAGATAGGTAACTGAAGCTAAACACAAAGCTTTTATGCTTTTATAGCTATCCAATTTTGAACATGAGACATAAATTCTGAATTTTAGTTCCACATATCCATATAAGATGTCTATTTCATCTGCTTTAATGTAACTATGTTTATAGTTCGTCAATATTATTTATTCAAAAGTCATAAAAACTTCAAATATCAGCAAAATCGATTCGAACTAGACACACTATGAACTAATATTTATTTAAAAATCTATCAATATACTGTTATTCATATTTATATTTATCAAACATATATTTGATTACGAAACGAAGATCTGAAAATCTCTACTAAAATAGTGTATTAGTAAGACATTTGTGCGGCAGCTAACCTTTACTAAAAAATGAATATATATTTTGTGAAACAAAGTTGAATAATAATACATATTATGATATGCTTTCGATTTATTATATCGAAATCACCAATCGATTTAACTCGATACTATAGTAAAAAATATTATTCGTTTTGGTTGTTACTAACTCTTTTTGTGAGTAGTATGTTCTGTACATTACGCTTTTATTTCTTGTTACTTTCCCGTACTGTCTAATCACTTTGTCCATTTTTATTTTAGTGATTTATATTATAGTTTGGTTATCGCTTTAATTCTGAATTTATTCTGTTATTCTCCCTCACAGTGTGCAACTTAATTTTATTACATAGCAGTTTATTTTTTATTTTCCTTATAAAAAGTATGTAAGTCAGCTGCATCTGAAACAATCGTCATTTTAATACACGATTTTATCAGAGATTCCCCGTCCTTTGTTTCTTAATAATTATATCTCTGATGTTTTTTTACATATTTGAAAATTTACGAGTAAAAATGCATTAAAATGATTAATAATCATATTTCCATCGAGTAGCTATAATCATAAGTATGCCCAACATAAAACTGTTTGGATTTACTATTTATTAAAATTTTTGTTATCACTAAGATTTAATTGTGTTCAGCTGTTCATTTTAATTTTAATTCGTTAAGTCTAAATTTAAAAAAGTAATACTAGAAGTTATACAACGAAAAAATTATTCATTAAACACTATCGGTAGAGTGAATAAAAAAACTTTTAATATTCAACGCATGTCTTGTATTCAAAAATTCAAAAATTTATAAAATTAATAACTATTCAGATATATTTCAATAGATTGTTTAAACTTATGTATACCTAATACAAGAACAATACTATGTTTAAGTGACTTTAGGATGACAATCTACTACTTTATTATTAAGAACATCAGCTGCAGGAAATGCTAAAATGATAGTACTTTTTATATTGATAAATACTTTGATTAATTTCAATGGTTAAAATACAACTAATAGGTACTTATGTTTTTAATGGCACTAACCAACATATTCTTTCCCGTTCAATTGGCCAGTTCAAACAAGTGGAGGAGTATATGGCCTATCGGAAACTGCCACGAGCTCTGCGTCAGCGCATTGCCAACTACTACGAACACCGCTATCAGGGGAAGATGTTTAATGAGGCGGAGATCCTCGATGAACTGTCAGAATGTCTTCGAGAAGTGAGTTCAGGGGTATTCTATATACTTACTTTTGAAATACAAATCGTAGAATATATTCTGAAATAATTATGTAATCATTTATTTATTTATATGTATATTTATGACAAAAGTAGTTTGAGTATTTTTTCTCAAATTAACATCATTTAAATATATTGTTAAGAGTTACTTTTAAATATTTTTATGAAATATGAAATATTTTTATAATTTTCCAATTAAGTAGAATCATATTTAATCATTGTCCATCTTTATTTTACCATGACAATTTTAAAATAGACAAAAAGGGGTTTTAGTAAATGAAGAAAAATCAGGAAATATGTGCACTAAATTTCTTTATATATTTAAAATAAACAAAATAATTATGAACAATTTTGAACATTAATATAATCAAAATAACCATAATTCTTTGTAATTATATGGGTAATATATATAATATACTAAAGAAAGGAAATGAAATATTAATTTAATAGTAACAAAACTAGTAAAAGCCTTAATATAAATACCGTATTCCTTTGACTAAACTCCGCATTCGAATAGTCGCGTAACAGTTTATTTATATTTACAGTAATTTGATTTGAATTTTATTCAAAATTTTACAGAAAGACAAAACATACTACTATTGGCTTTATACTATGTACTTATTCACCATTTAGAAACATCCGTTCATTGATCTCACCTTGTACGCTCGGGGCTTATGAATGCTATATATAAGTATTAATAAATATACTGTTTTACGCTATCTCTGTACTGTTTTTGCATATGAACCGGCCCCATCCATCCCTATGCTTATTATACCTATCTTTCCCTAAACCTATCGTCAGCATTTTTGCGATGATTTTTAAATGAACAAATGGAGTATAGTGTAGGCTTCCGTGATTTTCCTCAAATGAAGTTTTACAACTTTTAGCACTATATTCACTGTTGTGCACCCAAAGAAGTGGTCACGTGACCATGCTCTAAAAATGCACCCTCTTGTAGAAAAATGAGTAAAACATACTTTTTACATAAAAATGCGTATATATCTTTCAAAAGCAATGAGACTCTGAATAAGGCTATATGTCATAATTCACAATGTATAATAAAAATTAATTTTTATTCCAAAAATTATTAAAAATAAAAGTTTAACTTTTTACTCAATAGAATGTCCTGGAAAACATGTTTGTTAAACTATATTAAAGTTTCAAAACTCTTCTCTTAGAGGAAGTTTAATAATTGTAGAGGGGGCTTAAGGAGGCTCTCCCCCGGGATATGGAGGTGCAAATGAATCCCGGTAAGGATGGGGTTAATTAAATAAATGCTACATTAAAATCTGATACAGGGAAATAAACGGTGCTTTATAATAAACACCACACCACAAAAATAGGTACCTAGAGATGTAAACGTTCCTGTGTTTATCGAAGAAATAAGCTGTCAGCAGATATAGACATTCTAATCATTTTGTTAGCTTGTATTAGTAAATCTTTTTTTGTATATATACATTTTCATTTTTATACTTAATTTTATAACTTTTCTAAATATTTTTCTGCGCATTGTTGATACTTTTATTTAAATTTTGTTATTTATAAATCATTCACACAAAAGAATGGATATATTTGTATTAATTATGTTACTTGTTGTTTTCAAATGGCTATCAAATACTAATAGAATAATAATACTAACTACAATAAAACATGATCACTATAGTAAAATAAATTTTATAAACTGAATATCAATTAATAATTTAATATTAATAAAATATATAAATTGTGCAATAAATGAAGTGAGATTACGAATTCGAAAGTAAATTTTCTTATTAAAAATAAAAATACAAATAAAATTTATTTATTTATTTATTTATTTATTTAGAAGTCAAAATACATATTTATACAAAAAATGCATTCTACGCGTTTTATATATCTTGGAGTACAGTTATATTGTTTTTTAGTAGACATAACACGACACATACGTATAATGGATGTGATTATTACTCGTTCTTATTTCATAAATTTATATTTATTCTGGAATTATTGATTAAACAGTAATAGATAATTAGACATTAACATTTACTCGTAACAAGTTTTGCTTGTACTAAAATATACTTGTAAATCATTTAAATCATCGCGTTTCATTTCATTTTACTTTTCTATATAATGCCCTCATCAATTTCACACCCTTCAAAGAGTTGTCAGCATTAAGATCTCATATTAAAGCAATCTCAACGTATGGGCATTCAGAGAAGAGATACAGAAAAATATATTATTCTCAAACTGCGACTCCTCTACGTGTGTGTGGCTTCAGTTGCGTGATCTCTTCGATATATAGAGTGACATTCAAAGGTGTTAAGGGGAGAAAAAGAGAAAGAATACAACGGTGTTGAGGGAAGAACTAGGATGAGACATCTTAAAAATAGCTAGCACCGCAGAGTTGTCTGTTAGTTGAAATCTCTTTCTTTCAATCAAGAAAATTTCCTTTTTAAATTCCTTTTCGGGACTTTTGGGCCTATCTAAAGAATCAAAGCGGGCTTTAGAAAGGCAATATAGAAATGGGGATTGAAGTTAGGAGACGGGGGTGGGCGTAGAATTAGAAGCGCAGCACTAACAGATTAATCCCAGTAGACGCCCAATTTTGGAGTCAGAGAACTAGCTTAAAAAGAAGAAGCAAATACGTTTGAAAGTGTTGGAAGATATATATTTAAATAATTTCAGAATTGAATAAAGAGCGAAATTCAGACAACATATACCGTTAGGCAAATTTAATTTGAATTATAATGAAAAATGTTATGATGTTAGTTAAAAGAATTCTGAACATTATAATTCTAAATAAACTTTTATGATTAGAGTTAAAATGTTGTAATGGTTGTGAATCAGTGGTAATAGACAAGTTACGGAGTTATGGATAATCAATAATTACTCATTATTTTAAGAGAGAATAAGTATTAAATTAAATTAAATTACATGATTAATGTCAAATTGAATTCTTCAGGTAATAGCTATACTATTCACTTTCATTGAATACAATTTTATATATTTCAAAAAATATTAAAATATAAGTGTCAGTTTCTTACATTAAGGACATGTCTATTTTATACAAATATATTAATAAAATAACAGTTTGTATACATTATTTTTTTTAAACTTTAATATTAACATTTCGTTTCTAAAAATTGTAATTTGTGTGTAATTTTGTATGTTTCGACATGTATGTGTTAATAAATCATTTAGTATTTACTTGCTAATTTTAAATCAGTCGAAATGTATAAAATTATGATCTATTACTAATCAGTAAAAGCATTATATACGTTATAAATACGCATATGTACTGTTAATAATATATACAGCAATATTAACTATTATTTGTCGGACACCAGACAAATAAAAACAAATATGACTATTAATTATCTATAGAACTAACTTGTCGCAAAATATTGACTTCTCTTAATTAATAATATTTTGTCTTGATGAACAATATAAATGAAAATTAATAATCAATAAATTAAATATGCTCTATATTTATACAATCAAAATTATTTGTTACTTCAAAGGATCATTGTCCGATAAAGCCGTCTATATAGTAATTGGATCCTGTCGAAAGAATGTTAGAAGATTAAGGTAGTAATTATGTTATTCAGTAATATCATCTCATGCTTTGTTCTACGGTGTATAATTAAAAATTCTGACTTATTATAAATTTCAATAGGAACAAAAGTTATTAATAACGAGGAATCTATTATGAAGATAGATTCATAAAAGATTAGTAGATTTCCAATTTCTTCTTTTTTTACTTTACTTAGTTATTCTTTTATTGCATAATTTGAACGGATTTTTTGTTTTGTGACAAAAAAACAAAAGTATGTAGACTCTATAAAAACAATATTTAATAGTTTATTAATCACAGTAAAATTAAATCAATGGATCACTCTTTTTTAACATAATGTCTCAAAAATATGGCTAAAATTGCAATTAAGTAAAATACGAGATGGAGCAGTTGTGTGCATCAATATAATTAGTTTACTCAGTAAGAGCGCATTGGAATTAATTTCATATTTTACATTAATTGTGCTCCAATTATTTTCTAAACTCTCACAGTAATATTATTCATTATTTTAGAAAATATAGAATTCTAATGTATCATGAATGCATTATGTTAAAAATTGGAGCAATTGTATATAGAGCTAGTAATTATACATACTTTCTTAAATGCAATCGAACTTATTTGCAGTCTTATATTTGTATATTTAATGCTACAAACCAGCAAGTAACTAAATCTTGATCGAGTGGTGTACAAAAAAAAATACATTTAAGTGAAAAGAAAGATAATGAGATAATTAGGCAATAGATATAATAATACGATTGAAGAGAATAAACAGATTAAGATGAAAGGTTTAGTCATATTGAAACCACCGTCCATCTTAACTGTTGTTCTTTCAGTTTGAGGCGAGCGTGGATTGTGGGCAATGTTCCTCTAGTGGATGCTCGAGTTGGGGGTAATAATACAGAACGCACAAATAATACATAGCATGTCATAAAATCGTATTTTAATTAAGAAATAAAACTATTATATATTAAGTCAAAATTAGAGCATTAACATATAATTACTATTCATAGCTTATTTATTATCTTTGAATGTTTCAATTTCTTTTAAGTAAAAGTCCATATTACCATCTCTCCAAATTCACGTGTAAATTAAATTCTCTATTTTGAGCTAATTTCCTGAAATAAACCAAATTAGCATTATAACATTAATGATACACATATGTGTAGGTTTATATATACATATGTATATATCCTTACATTATATAGTACATATTATTGGTATGATAAAATTTAAGAAATAAAATTTTCTGGACCCACTAGTATATTTTTTACTCTAATAGTAATACATAATATGGAAAAGTTCAAATATATTTATTTCCCTCTAAATCATGAAAAAATTTAGGGGGATTTTAAATTGTTTTGTTTAATGATGTAAAATTACATGTTTAAAATTTAACTAATATTTATTTAAATATAAAAATTTCTCCTGCAATTTTTAATTAACATTTTAAATGTTTAAGAAATATGTTTTACTCATCATTAATTTATATGTTGCTTACCTTAAATACTCTTGCATATCTTTTTTATTATTTAACTGTATTATATTTTTTGTTGGTACCATAAAATAGTAGACTTAAACAATTCGAAACATAAATAGCATTTAATTTTAAAAATATTCAAAATTGATTGTTTAGTCAGAGGAGTTTTAGAGATAATTCCTGAATTTAATGTAAAAAGTGACACAATCTTTGCATTTTTGTATTGATTTTCTTATACTATCACTCTCACTTGCGTAATCTGATAGTCTCCCATGGAATAGTCTCTTATGTAATCTAATAAATTATTATGTACTGTATATATTGCTAATCGTCTGCAGCAGACGTTATACTTGCTTGAAAATGGTTTGAGAAGGAACTGAAGCGTTGCCTCCCATTAAAAACTTTTTTTCTAAATAACATTTAATTTACTGAAACTTTTATTTAAATTAAAGAATATTACTATATTACCACTTTGAACTCCTAGATATATACTGTGTATAAAACATATAATTTAAAAATAAGCAAATCTGTAAAAAATGAACTAATTATTTGATTAACTGAATTATTTGAATTAAAAGTTTTTAATACATAATTTTTAAATAAACATATGTAATTATCAATACTGCTGCTTATTTTTAAATTTATTTAGTTATTTTTTTACATATATTTATTAATTATGCATATGAAATATTCCCTCGAAACATACATTTCTTAAAATAATTTATAATTTATTAAATGGACATAAACGTTAGTACCATATATATAAGTATCATATATTTAGTACAAAATATAAAATATACTCCTTATAAAATTTTTCATTTATATAAATTTTGTAAGAAAAAAATGCCAATTGACAATATACTAAACATATATACATTATGCAAAATTATATATATAGGTTGATGGTCTGGCAAAGTTACAAAATCATATCATATTTATATCATGCAGTATTTACGATAAACGTACTTGAAATTCCGTTGTAGAAAAAATACGGTTCTAATGTAGTCTTGTTATAAAAGCATATACATATATACACTTTACATACATTAATTTTGTCGGAACTAATTATGATTCTATATATATAACACAAGTGTGTGTTGGTATATCGGTCAAATAATTTACAAGCTAAGCTAAAATAACTGAAGGGAAAATATCGCAAGAAAATGTTCACTGTAATAAATCTTTTGAGACTAACTAAAATAAATGAATATTCATTTTTTAGATAAATAACTTATAATCAGAATGAATTAAAAACATGAAAAATCTCATTTCTCTCACTTTTAATTTCACAGCAATATATACACTGTATAAAAATATAAATTCAACATATTTTAAGTATTGCTACGGTGTCATCCTTTCTTGGCTAATTTTATAATTTTACATAATAGATATTTTTATTATTATAAAATATTTTATTTGTTGAATAGTTAAATTAAGTTGAATTATATAAATAAATTGAAAAGTATACATGTTATATATATTAATATATGTTAAATTTTGAAAAATGCTATGAAAATATAATTAATAAAATGGAGGAATTAAAATTAAGGATTGAATAAAACAAATCAAGACGGTAAGTGCAAAATGATATAATATCAACCATTCTGAGTAAGTGTACTAAAGTATCAGCCACTACACCAGCGTAATGATACACTGTGATTTCATTTCACTGAAAACGCGAGTACTGGTCTCTCTGTGATACCCTACGAGCAGGTCACTGCTGAATTAGAGCGACACCAGCCTGTGCCAGGCGGATTTGTTGCTCGTTTTATAAGATTTCAATAGAACGAAATAAGTTTGGATGTGGTTTTATGAATTCCTGATTGAGTGCATAGTGCCATCCTTTAAGACTATTGTGAGTTAAATTAATATATATATTTTATAAAATTGATTTCATATTTCTAAAGGGAATCTCGCGGTCAAGTTGTCCACCCAGGTATTTGTCACGTAATCCATGAAAAGAGTAGAGACTTCATTCATAGTGGTCAACCAAACTTCGTCTATCGACTGTAGAGAAACTAAAGGTAAAGCAGAAGCACGGTGGACCAAAAGGTTGAAGGCTGCATCTTCTGTATACCGAATAATTAATCCCAAGTTTTGTACTTTTTTGCAAATAGCTTGAGAGAAGTGGAAGATATATTCACGAATGCGTGCCTTTGGAAAGACTTGGCGAATAGTGTTCATCATTGACATTTCCAAATTGATATTCACGGTATTCGGTTGAAGCACGAGACTAAGCTGGCTGGTGAGCTACGTCTTAAAGAAGAATAAACATCACCTCATCCTTTGCAGGTAGTAAAGCATCAATTACAGGTATTATACGCCCTATTACTTTTGTGTGGAAAGAGTACATTTGTTGAAATATTTTAAGCGCTACCATGAAGGTTCCGTCCATGAAAATCGTGTTTACCAAACATAGGAACCAAAAGTTCTACAAAGTGACTAAAAATAAGTAAACTATCGTCCTGGCCATCATTCACAAGTAGGAAATCTCGACCGTCTTTTGTTCTCTGCCATTCAAGAGGTTGGAAGTCCTCATCCTTTAATAATTCTCGCAATGCTTCACTGTGTACGCGTGTAATTGGCTTCAGTGGATTATTTCGTGCATCGATTTTTTGGGGCTTCCAGGTTCTAACATCGATAATTGAGTATTAATCGTTGTATTTATGGCTGTAATTATGAATATTAATTTGCAATGATATACAATGTAATATAATTGAATATTAATCTGTGATAATATGGCACAGTATTACATTAGGCCAAACGGGACAAACACAAGAGGCTTTATCTTTATTTATCCTACATTTATTTATCTCCTATCTCTCTTAGAGTTCTATTTAAAGGAGGATTGAAAGTTTTATATTTAATTGATTCCTTGATCATAATATCAAAGTCCGATGTGTCTACGCAAATTATTTTAAAAGAATCTTTAGAGAAAACATTGCTACAAGTATTACATTTCAAAATGAGTTGCTATTAGAGATTTTTCTGATCGATGCTCTTTGATCCTAGTCGCCAGAAGCCTTTTGTTTTTACCAATGTAAATCATGTTCATATAACATGAACAGAAAATTTGTAAATGGTTTTAAACTTCAGTTCGGTTGGAGTCTTGATTGAAAAGAGAAGCAGTTTTTATTTTTATTTTAAACGATTGAAAAATGCAATTAACTTCTAAGTTTAACAGAACTTTTTCCGAAAGATTAATTATATCAATGGTTTGTCGAGATAAAGTTCAATAAAACATAATTTAGACTCTTGATTAATACGAACAGATGAATTGGAGAACTTTTTATTTAAAGCAAACTATTTATCGAACTTGTTTAAATAATTATTTAATGTGGGACTTTTCATGTTTATTAATGGCTATAATATTTTTTATTGCAAAACTTATATTTTCTTTCATTTTTTGCCTTAACATTTTCAATTTTCAATTTTTCATATACAATATTGTTATGAAAACTTGTCGCTACTTTTAAGTATCGACCTACAAATCCTCCGAACAAATCCCCCTACCAATATCTTGTTATCCTTTCTGTCTTTAGCGTTTTCGGGTCAGTGATTTCTAATTATAATTTATACAGAAGAAGACGTTTTTGTAGCTACATACAATGACATCTTGGATTAAAAAAATAAATTGTAAAATAACTGGATAACAACTCAATACAACAAGTACATTTACAAGAAATTTCGGCCAACATTCATTTTTTATTAAGGTACGTCATAAATTGACGTTTTATAGTTTTAATGTTTTAATAAAATATTAGTAAAAGTTAATTCAAAAATTGTATTTTTTAATTAAACACAAAAAACAAGTTGTCATAATAAAGTTTCCAAAATGGTAAAAAAATTCACTTGAAATTTTTTTTTAATTAGATTTTTATCATTGAAATATTTAGTTTTTAACTTTTGAAATTTGAAATTTGCGATTTTATTTTAAATATTTACATATATATTAGTAAACAATTAATTCAATATATTTTATGTATGAATATGTATGTATATGGTATAAAAGAAAAGAAAAGAAAAGTGCGGAGAACCATTGCTTCAGACTCACAATGATTTATGTATTACCTTAAAGGATGAGTAAACATTATACTTTATATAATATGTACTTTATAGAAAGAACTAAAAAGTTCTTAAATTTGTTTCATTTAAATTTACGTGTTTCACCGGTCAAGAAGAGAAATTTTTTTTTTGAGAATTTGAGCTGATCTATGTTCCCTTACATTTCATCATTGGAAAAAAAATAAAGTTTTGGCACTCTTACTAATTGAATTATTCCTAGTGACAATAATTAAGTTACAACTTTTAATGGTCTCACAATTTAATTGCAAAGATGCCTTATGTTTAATATGAAAGGGTTTATTGAGCGTCTAATTATTTCTTTTAACTTTCCTTCCCTTCCGTTCCCTTCTTTTCCATTCAATTATTTTATTATTTTATATTAAGAAAATGATTATTATATCATATTTTATTTTCCTTTCCATTATTCCCATCATTATTATTACGGTTAAAATTCTCTAGAATAGTTTTCTCTCCAAAGATATATGTGAGCTAATTTTGACATTTGCGACTCAGAAACTCTGTGGAGGATTCCAGAGCTGTGAGGCCGTTTTGTAAAAACTTTCCATCCCTTAGAAGTTGCGTTCTCTTGACGTACTTTTTGCGAACTGTGGTTAGCGACCAACTCGACTTCTCTTTTTATTCACAATTTTCTCCTTACAGTCCTTCTTTCCTCTTTTTTAAAAATATATTTCCCTATTCTAGCAAATCATCAATTACAACTGTCGCGCACTGGTGGCCGCTGTGCCCTTCTTCACGTACGCTGATCAGGATTTTGTCTCGGAGGTGGTGACCAAACTAAAATATGAGGTCTTCCAGCCAGGTGATCTCATTATCAAAGAAGGTACCATCGGGACCAAAATGTACTTCATCCAGGAGGGTATTGTGGATATAATCACAAAAGAGGGCGAGGTTGCCACCAGCCTATCCGATGGCTCCTACTTTGGAGGTATTACAGCAGAACGCACATTTTTACAATATATGCACACTTAGCAAAACTTGACACATTTAACGACGTAACTAATATTTTTGGTGTATATTAAAAAAGTAAAACTTATGTCAGAATCCTTTTCAAGTCACTCGCCTAGTTTTAACTAATTTTTTAAAACTTTCTGTACATATTATAAACTCGATAAAAATTTAATAATGTATTAATCTCTAATCTTTATAGAAAACATTCATTGTAACGATTGGGTATCAATATACAAGTATATGAACATGTGCAACTGGTTTCACTACAACGGTATTGTGTATTTTTATTTTTTAAATACCATAAATATATATATGTATTACTTACATCTATAGAGTGTAGAACTTGGATTAACGATATGGCATAAAACCAATCATTAAGATGATGTCCAAGGCCTAGAACGAATATATTTATCTTTCACATGGGCGATGTAAGACTGTTAAACATTTGAGTAGCTAATTTAATTAATTGTTTTTAGCTAGTCATTTTATTTGATAAATTTTATTCTTAAAGAGCATATCAAAACATTATAATATTTTAGTAGGTATCATTATTATTATATGCTTATAACATAAAATTAAAACTATGAAATTCTGTAAATATACAACTTTAAAATTTATATAGAATATATATTTTAGTATTGTTACAATATTCAAGTAATCACAAAACATGATATACTTACAATTGTAACTATTAAAAAGAGCAATTGAATTAACAAAAGTTTATATATAGGTATATATATTTGATATTATTTGTAAATAATATTTGTTTCTGTTGTGAACAACATTTTTGTATTTTAATTTCAAATGATATCGATTAAACTAAATTAATTTGAAATATATAACTATAATTTATAAAAATTTCATTACTTTAAAGCAGAATAAATAAACAAAGTGCATGTGGAAAATATAATAAAAATTTATAATTGTCTTTATCCTAGATATATTTTGTTGAGTAAGCTTTGTGTGAGACAGAATTGCTAACGATAATAAACTAACACATCACAATATTTAATAATATGAATATGTACTACATATACTGTATGATATAACAAAAATTGCTTACTTACTTAATAATACTTAAAAATACATAAAAAATCTTTAAATCACTTAGGCATACAATTAGATTAACACTCTGCAGTTCTACCCAGTAAGTAACAATCATTCATACATTTGTATATTATACAAATTTAACATTAAAATATTTACATTCTACAAAATACGATATGGAAAGAAATATCTAGCATGTTATACAATATCTTCCCTTGATGCAGGACATTATATTGAGGATAATACTTGAAATTCGTATAATATTAAATTTATTAGTCGTTTTAATATATTATTATCTAAAGAAACAATCCATTGAAGTTTTTCCCTTTCGTAAAATGTTTCTTCCTCACTTAATAATTACATTTGCTTTCTTAGCTTCATTCGCAAAGATATCTCACTGTTTTACTTTCTTTGTATATCAAATAATTCCTGGTTAATAACTAACCCTTTTGTATTCCTCGCATCGCCAAGCATGTGAGTCGTATTTTATCGCTAGACTCCCTCGTATAAAACTAACTTATTTACTTTAAGAAAATATGCATAGTTGTATTTTATTAATGTAGAAAAGTTTATGTTTACAGGCAATATTAAAGCAAGCAAAAATATAACTAACGTATACATCTACAAATGTTCTTTAAACGAATAGTTCTTTAAACGGCGTGTTCAAAGATTATCTCTTTATTTAAGCATCAAATATAATAATATTTGTGATAATAATGACTATTATTCAGTCCAGAGAAATAATATATTATCCGCCACATTAAATCTAAGTACAATTTTAAATTTAAAAATGTATTAAATATTGGGTTGGCCTGAAATTAATTTAGCTTATTGACCAAGTAATATGGCCAAAAGCTATGTTCTAGACTTTTCAAAATAATTTTATTTATCTGTAGACATTATTTCTTAGAGAAAGTATAATAAATACGGTATACATGTTTTATACATATATGTATATTTAGATACATATTGTAGGATACATATATTTTAAATATGTTGTTAGATGTTGAAGTTGTTTACCAAAAAATTTGGTGTATAAAAAATATAAATTATTTACGTTAAACTGTGCGAAAAGTTCAACATTTTTGAATTTTAGTTAAATTAAAACTACAGCTTTTTACATTTTAATCATACATAATAGTGTAATAGGGTTTCGTAGACTATTGCTAATTGTGATACATTTATTAAATTATCATATCTTTATTTAAATTGGCAAGTCATTTTGTGAAAAATCTAAAATTATTACATACCCATATTTTCTAAGTATACTGAGATATTTTACTAAAAGAGAGTTAAATAGAATAAACAATGAATGTCCTTATGGATTTCATGTGACTGTTACACAAAAGAGGTAATATTCTTCATAAAAAATGAATAAGATTTGAAAGACTACACGGTTGATGACTTTTATGCTTAGCGTTACTTTTGAAAATGGTAGCAAATTATCGTTTGTTTCAAAGTTTTGTAAGAATCACTAAAATAGAGCAAATATCTGCTTAAACATAAAAAATACTTTAGACGAAACCGCGATACTGGAAGTAGAAACCGCATATCTTGACCCATACAAAAAATATTACTTCAAAGAATACGAGAGATGCTATGAGTTTATAAAAGTGATAAGCTACAATATTGTATAATATTCAGTGATGAAAATATACTTTACTTTTTGGAATATGTCAGAAAAACAATTGCTAACGTTTTTAGTTTTAAAGTACCTATAGGCAAGTGCAGACTACTTCGCTATTATTCTAATACTTTAATCTAAATTGAAATGATACGCACATTCATATATGCCAGTATTTACAAAACATCACAGACCAGTTCCAAGCAAGACTATCAATATGGAAATGGTATCACAAAATATAATAGTGCAAGATTGCATATACTCACTAAATGCACAAATGAAGAAAATAGTTCATATATTATTATCTTTACTAAGCTCCATACTTACCAGTCAACTTGATGAATCGATTTAATTTCTTTATGGATGCTTTAGACTAAAGCAAGATCTTACCAAATTTAGTGAGGCAAAAGAAAAAATATATCTTAGAATTTCTCAACTATTAATGTAATTAAAGTGAAGAAACAAAATCACAAGGAAAATAATAATTAATATTATATCATAATGATATGGGTGTCTATTTTATGGATCATCTTCTAATGTGTTTTTATAATTTTAATGTATCTTTTGATTTATTAGTAGTTTGTTTTAATAATGTAATATTATTTTATTTTATTTTATGTAATGTAATATTATATTTTTTCAATTATAATGTAACACTGTTAAAGTTAATTGTGCTTAATTTCTACATTATAGTTATAGTCCTGTACACATTGTCTCCCTTTTTTATTTATAATTATTATTAGAAACTAACCGAAGCGTCTCGCATTATAATATTTATTATCTTTGCTGTGATTTTTTCATCACTGATTATTACTGATATAATCCGAATAAATGTTTTAAATATGTCATAATATTATCAACAGACTATTTACATATTCTGTATTACAATTATGCGTTATTTTTAGCATTATTTTAAATAATAATTTGCTAAATAAAAGTTAAAATTTTTCGTTATCCATTCGTAATAAAATAATATATTATTCTAAAAAGCATTAGCAAAAAACCTTGCTGCCTTAAGTTAGATTTCTACGTTTATATTTAATATTAATTTTAATTTTAATGTAAGTAATTCATAATCTTTATGATTTACATTTAATTGCTGCTCATTAGAATAGCTTTTCATTAAAATATATCTGAATAGTTAATAAAAATAACGTCCGATGTGATGAAAGTAGTTTATAGTAGGATATACATGCAGAAAATTGGAATAATGACTCATATAAAAGATATACACATATTATATATATATATGTATATACATAAATACATGTATTATATACTCAATAACATACACATATTATAGGAAATGAAAAGGTGTTAGTAAAAATTTAACACGAATATAGTAGATTTGTATGATTTTAACAGTATCAAATTGTTTTAATAATGAGCATTGTGTTAACTATTAGTTATAAGAAAACATTTTACACAAGCTCTAATGTTATAGGATAAGTTAAAACTCAATAAATATCGCGTCTTTGAACTGAGATTTATTTCAATTACATTGAATATTGTCGTCAAATTTTCGTTTTGAACGACCAACGTTGGAGATTCAATGTGCAAAAAGATATTGCCTATACTGAAGAAACATTGATTTTTACGAAAATAAAACATGCATTTCTTTGTTAATATATACATATATAACTGCCTTCTCTTGTTATAGCATATGTACACCATACCGTAACATTTTTCCATTGTTTTAATATTCTGCTTCTTTTTTAAACTTGACTTTGCTTATAATTGTTTACCATAATATACTGTATTGTGTCCTTTTCATTAAGGGTTAGATCTATTTACAAATATTCAATTGAAAAAGTAACCATTTAATTGTCTTAAAATAAGGCATCTTAGCTAAAAAATAAAGAATGTAGTAGTTTTTTTTAACAATTTCTATATACCTATACTATACTATTCAGAGATTTACAATATACTATAATGCATTTTACACACACACACATAAAAAAGCAATTAATTGTAAGCAAAACGAACGCCTTTAGGCAACCATTAATTTACGTTATTCGCTCATACTTAGCGGAACAGAGTTGTATAGTAATATGCTCCTGCGCGCATGCGTGCAACTTAACTTTGCTGTGATATATAGGTACTTGATTGTATTCTAAAGAGAACATGTGAGTAAATATAGGATTAATTCTTCCTCTTATATAATTAATGTGTAATTGACTTATGTAATTAATATGTATAAGAACTTTTCCTATCTCAAACCCTGTAAAATATGTTTCTAAGTATTTCTTATTCAAAGAATGACTTGAAGTCAGTGTTGCTAGTAATAGTTGTGCCAATGAAACTTCTAAATAGATGAAAATATTTACAAATAGATAATTAGTATTGTTAGTATTTCATATATTATATGAAATAGACTTGCCTGTAACTTAAACCGCAGTATATCATAATCGACATATATACACATGACATGTTTTACGTTTAAGTACAATGAGGTATATTATAGAGTCATTGTTTTAAATAAAAATCTACTATAATTGTAGTAAGTATAAGGTCATTATTTTCGTCTTGCAATATATTTAGTATTACCATTAAAAGGTTCATTTAAACAGAAATTTCAGTTTATACTTATAATTCCGTATCAACTCTGCATTTAATTCATTCGACTTCTTATACAACTATATGTTCAATGTTATTAAAATAGTATCTACTATAATGTATTTCAATATCAAACAAGTAATTATCACAGTAATATTTAATCAGCATTTACAAAAATCTAGAAGTTGGACCAATATTATATTTTAAAAACGAGAAAAAATGTCCAAACACATCTATGTAAACTTTATACATATGAGTTTACGTCAGTATTAACTCGTACACCTACGTAGTAGGCTAAATAAAATCTGACTTGGAAAATGGAATAACATATATATACAATATAATATTCAATAATATGTAATTCTGAGCGTAAAATCTTAGTTATGTAAGATATAATGAAGGAATAGTTATTCTTCGCTTCTACCTTAATGAATTCCATATATACCTATATATATACTTTCCATCGCTGCTACAACTACAGAAATCTGTCTGCTGACTAATGCAAAACGAGTAGCTTCAGTACGCGCTGAGGTCTATTGCAACCTCTACTCTCTGGACAGAGAACACTTCCTCGCAGTCCTAGACAACTACCCCTTAATGCGACGAACAATGGAATCTGTGGCCGCCGAGCGACTCAGCAAGATTGGTCAGAACCCCTGTTTGGTCACCAACCGCGAGGATCTCAACGAGGATCTGGACCTGGTCAAAGAGATTGTGAGCTCCGTAACACCGATTCCCAGCGATCCCGAGGATTCTGAGTCCGAACACAATGAAGGAGGGGGCGGTAGAGGGCGGTTCGAGTGCAAGGACCACCACGGGCACCATTGCAGCTCGGGATTCGGGCACAGTCCTGGCTCCGGAGGCCACCATGGAGGAAGTGATGAGACCGACCATCACTTGCATCATCAACAGCAGCCGCCTCATCATCATCGGAGACGATCACTAGTGAAGCTCAAACTCCAACAATTAGGCCACGCTATCACCAAGTCAACAGCTGCTGCTTTGACAGAGCCATCGGACCATGTTGCACCGTACAGCGACTATCATCATAAGTCGCCGTCGGCTCCGAAAGGAGGGGTGCCAGAGTGTTGTGGGGGTGGTGGAGGTCCAACCTCTCCGCCCCCTTATCCGGGTAATGTACCTTGGACCAAGTATCAAGGCAAAAATTAAAATCAGTCGGTTTAGTAATTATTCTTTTTGAGGTTGGAAATAACATAACATCTCCATTAGTTTATCTAAATTGGCAAAATTAGTAATGTCCTATTGATCATCCAATAAATAATTCAAAAGTCATTATGTGTGAATGAGATGACAGCATCATAATATTGCCTTATTATTAAAAAAAGAGTTACAAAAATAAAGAATGGAGGAAATTTTCATTTTTATTCTTTTTCCATATAGTCTTTAAATAAAAAACAAAGCAATAATTCTATCTGATACCAAGCATACTTATTCAAGACATCATTGAGACTACAAGAGTATTTTTCTGGATATATGCTGGTAGCGAAAATTTTATAATGATAGCTATCCAAATTTTTATGATATACTGAGCTTTTTGTAAATATATAGCGACGATATTTTCTATTTATATTATAGTTTTTAACAATTAAAATTTGTCCTTTTTTGGTCTTTTTTACGGATATTTCCAAATATATTTTGCCAATCTAGGTATATAATGTACACAATGTTAAAAGAAAAATCTTTTCAGCTCATTTAGAACAGAATGTGGCAGTTTAACTACAATTTTATAAAGATTTCTACATCTTACATAACACATAATATCACATACAACGATATCTCTATGAATAAATAATATTGATTTAAAGTATTATTTGTTTTAGTTTTAGAAACGTGAAGTTCAGATTGCACTTTATCTTATGATATATTGTTACCTTATAATAGTGTGAAATTTAGAATCATTATTTCTACAAAATAAGCACCAGATTTTTGACAAAACATTATTTTAAACTCCCAAGCAGCACTCAAATAACAATATTTATATTATTTATTTATACAAACGCTATTCTGTAAAGATACACTGGTTTTATTAATACGTATATACACGTATACTTATATATATATAAAAATATAGACACCAATGTGCTTTGGACAATGTGCATTTTTATATTTCTATAATTCTTTTTTGCACCATTATGTTTTGGGTTTACATCAGTACGTAAATGGTGTTATAGATAATGCAATAGCATAATTAAATGGTAGATTGACTCTAGGGATATATAGAAATACATAAAAAAAGGCTAGTACGAATTAATAACATATTATTTATTCTATTACATTTTAAAAACAAAAGAATAAATTTTAGAAACATACTACCTATTTCATAATTGGGAATATTTGTTACCCTGCATGCTAAGTGTTTTATTGATTTATCTTATTTGCAATACATTTACATTTTTAATACTTTTTGTTAAATAAAACAATTTAGATAATGAAAATGATAAAATATAGAGTTTTTATCTTTAACTATAAGATAATCATGTACAAAGCACTAATCCTTAACTGTCATTCTACTGTCTATATAATTTCATAACTAACATTCACAATTTACCGTCTATATTTCTTTCAATTATAATCTGGAAATTTTATTTTCGTAAGCTTGAATTTTTACAAGCTTATTTTGTTTTCTTTCAATTATGTAGTTTAGATTTTCCAGTTTAATGTATAGTAAATTCTACCATTTTCTTTATTATAGTTCGCCATGGGTATTAATACATTTAATAAAATAGTAGAATACCCACAATCCTAATTTTGTAGTCGTATGACTGATATGTAGCAAAGAAATTTGCTTTTACTTTTAGTAATTTTTAGTTTTTGTTTTATCTCGAAGAAAATTTAAGATTAGTTTTCTTGTTTTCTTTTTCTTCGTTTTCTTTTTCGTTTCATTGCGTATTTTTGGTTTAATTTCAGTAGTTTTGATTATATTTTGTTCATATTAGTTTAAAGTAAAGTTTTGAAATAGCATTTTCCTGCCTTTCATATTTCTTGTGCATTTTATTTAGTTTCATAGCCTGCCATTATATCACTTAGAAGATCAAATTTTCGTATTTTGCTTCCATCGATAATTTTACTTTTAAAATTATTTTGTATTTTCCTTAGCGTTTTTGCTAAATTTGTTTAGCTGTAACACTCTTGATTATGTAAATTTATCGTCAAGTAACATCGATTAGTATACACAAATTTAAACATACTCGTCGTGTTGATATAAAATCGTATTTTGATGACTAAAATATTCAAGGATACTTAAATTACCACATTGATAAAAAGTAGTATAAATCCTGTTCTTAACCTTTTACGTACTTCTGTATAAAGACAAAATTATGCATGAATTAATATTAATGCATTTACAATTCATCATATTTAAATGTTACTCGATGTATTATTTGTATAAGAATTATAGATATTTCGATCTTTTTAGTTCTTATTTAATTTCATTACATACTAACTTTTGTAAAACTTTTCATGCAGTTATTCAGTTATTTTATCATAGCCTCAATGTAGGTATAGCCATCTATACTGTATTTTACTTTATACATAATTTAAAGCAATTAGAGTAAAATTCCATTTAGAACTATATTATCAATCTTAATTAAGATCAAATTGAAATATAACTTTCTGAGGATAAATTATAATATCAAATAAATGTAAAGAGTTGTATTTATACATGCAGGTATCTATAATATATACATACATAATAAGATTTTTTCCTCATATATTTTTAACGTATTTAAATATACATACATATTTAAAATAAGTTAAATGTGATTATTCTTTGTATTTTAACATATAGTGTTGTTTGGAGCTTAAAATAAAATGTAATTTAATAAAAACGATTTAAATCTAGAGATGAATTTGACATCGAAACACTTACCTACCAAAAACATGATAATAGTATCCATGTTTGAGGATACAAATACTATTTCATATATACAGTATGTCTGCAGTTTTGGTTAATTTTTCAAACTAATGAACTGTAGGATTTAAATAATAATTTTTGCATAATCCTGACTAACATTTTAAATAGATTTTCCAATATTTTTTATGATTATTGTAGTGAAACTTTGTTTTTCTCAATAAACTATATTGGGATGATAAAACTAGATTCTATACATTAGGTAACATCCTTAAAACAAACGTGGCAAACACTGAAACGCAAAAACGTCATTCCTTATCTTTGATGTGTATCGACATTTCAGCGCCAAAAAGAATAATATTCAGATGTACATGTATTAAAGTTTTTTTGCATATTGTATTGGGATTCGATACTTTTTGACTCTTACACTATTTGTATCAATATCACTCTCATTCCCAAACTTCCACCTCTTCGTCTGTATACATATTACTAATAATCGCTCATTTAACTGATTTCTTTTCTTAAGGAACTTTGTACTGTCTTTCATAAATATGTCCTTATTATTATCATATATATATATATAAATATAACATAGCTTTCTGATCAAATATTTTACCGTTTTTATTTAAATATATTGATATCTCATTGTTATAAAAATTATATTTATGAAATTTACTTTTTCCCTCCAATATACTAACTACTAGTAGGTATATTTCTTTAGATAATAATTTTAAAACAATTAACCATCAATGATTATTTAACGATATAATAATAAATATATATATATGTGTATGTATGTATATATGGGTATGTGTATCAACAAATTAATTTAAATTTACTAAACTAAACGATTTTATGATTGTTTTCTTTACTGTTGGCTTCCTGTTATTTCCTTTAATCTATGAATAAGAGTATAACCCACTAAATATCAAAATGTATATATACACTTAATATATGTATAGTATATTTGTAGGCAATTAAGGAAAATAGCATTATTGCATATTTTTAACTACATATGTATATTTTGTATTAAAAAGTCTATACTAATTTATTATTCTATGCTCTATTTATTTGCTAATACATAATATATGTGGGTGTATATAAGATAATTTACTATAAAAATAATCAAAATATAAATTACCTACCTACTGAAAATTTAACCAGAGTCAATCAACTAGAAAGAATAAATTTATAAACATGAAATAACAAATCGATTATTAAAATTAACTCTACAGTTAAATACATACAATTGAGTGGTCGTATTTATAAATTAAGGAGAAAATAACATAATAGCTAAATCGTTCTTTGCATTGTTTTTCAATATTTATTTAGATAATGTGTATTCAAACCTGTTAACAAAAACGTTTAACTTACTGACGATTTGCAAAGGGAAGTATTCATTAATACACTTTTCCAATTCATTAATGCAAATACTTGGGTTGATAGTGGTATTCTTAATACAATAATAGATTACTCAATTCATTAAAAGCATTTGCGGACCATTAGTGGCAACTCAGTTCAACAATTGAAATGGGAAAATTCAACGATATAAAATAAAATATATATCCTATGTACATCAATTAGACAAAATTATTCATCCTAGAAATATATATATGTACATATATTATGTAGCTTAAAATGTTTAGATTATATTTCTATTACTAACTAGCATTATTAGGTATTTTAAATTTATATATAAAACACTATATATGTACATACTGACATTTAGATATATTTAGGTTTGTATCATACAATTATAAAATTACATATCAGTATTTTCTGTTTGGTTTTTTTCTTTGATTGTAATCATGTGAAACAGTCTGGATTTATTTTATGTTTATAAAATCATATTTGAAACGGTAGTTACAGTTTGAAATCTTTGGTTCATTAGAATGAAACATTTTGGGAGCTTTATTAGTGCAAAAATGTATATAATATAATCAAACAGCTCTCAGTAGTTTCTACTACAGCTGAAACATTCTACAATAGCAATTTTAATACTAAATTCTTTCCACTAAAGCTATATTAATTAAAAACAAGATATTGTGAAAATAAGTAGAATTTCAAAAATCTTATCTATAATGTGAAAAACTCATAAGAAATGTGTTACTAATAAATTACATATTCAAACAGTTATTTAAACCTATGTAATGATACATGTTTTCAAAAAGTATAATTTTACTAAAAAATAGATACAATTTTTATACAATTAAACATCATTAAATATGTTGAAAATTGCAAATAAGTTAAGTACGATGACAGAAACAGAAAATAATTAGTTTTTATTCAGTTACGAAGTCACATATTGTTACAAAAATGTGTATGACCAGACTGTTAAAGATCTGACTGTAAACAATAAATATGCGTTAATATAATTATAATTGTTTATAATATTCTACTAGTATTAAGAGAAACTAGTTCAGTTGTCTGAGGTTATGTTTATTATATTAAAATTTACATCGTTATTTCACGTTTCAAGATGTATAAAGGCGTTTCTCATATTAAAATCAATATGTAATACAAATACGAATGTTACATAATATGAAGTTAGCAAATTATACAACTAAGAAATCAACCTATCATCATTTAGGTTATAACTTTTAGACAGAAGACAGACATTGTTAATATGTTTTCGAATACTTAAAAATGAGTACTGTAAATATTCATATTTCTAATATATATTATATAATATATACAATTATTAATATTTATACCATCGAGTAAACTATGATTTAATCTATGATTTATACCTAAGTGAATAAGAGTTTTATAAATAACTTTTTAAATAGGATTGAGATAGTTTATAGATATTAAGTTTTCTGGAGGAGCATTACATCATGATTAGAAAAAATAACCCAAAGAACTCAATAAGGTATATTTACAGATTATCGAAAGAATACTTCTTTTGTCAAATGATATAAATTAGGACAGCATAGTAGATGAGGTTACTTAAGAAAAGGGAAAAATAATCGGATTAACTTCATACAGGCAGGGATAATATTGGTTACAAAAGATTCATTATGAAATATCAAATTAGTTGAATTGTGTAAAACGAATCAGCTATTTTAATCTGTTAGTAATATACAAATAATATATTAATTTATTATTTTGAATTATAATAATAAAATAAAAAGTATAAAAAATAAATATATGTATATATACCTATAGATTTATTAAATTGTTACTATATACATAAGCTATACCGAAAAAAATAGTTGTTTATTGCAAATTCTTCTATAAAACGTTTTAAACAATACATTTAAGTTTTAAACCCCAATAAGTAATAAATAACAAGTTCACAAAATAGGGTTCAGAATAGCAGTACGTATAAGCCATCATTTTCTATTATCTTCTCCATATATTCCATCATAGCTGCTAATGCCTTGTTCATGCGCTGCGGAGTAAATGTGGGCAATTGTTCATCAAGAAATCTCGCTATATCATCAGCTGATGCAAAATTTGGACGTAGTGCTTCTAAACGTGGGAAAATATGTCTATCACATAAGTTGACGTCTTGGTAATAGGGTGGCTGACGAAGCAACCTGATGTTTCTTTCTTCACAATAGCCAATTGTCGCTCGAGCCACATGTGGGCGAGCATTATCTTGTTGTAGTCGCATTTTCTCTGAGAATATGAGTTTTTGTTGGACTTGGTAAAAAGCTTCCATGTTTTCCAGGAATTGAATGTATATCTCGCTGTTTATTGATTCATTGGGGTGCAATATTTTGTAATATTGGGTTCCTATTTGTGATATTGCCACTGCAACAACCAAAAATTTTCTCCATGTTGGATCTTTTAGCTGTCTAAAGTTGCTGCCCATCTACAAAAGGTGTTACCCATGAGCCAATTTTATTGAATGGTTTGAGTTTTCTCACTTAAAAAAATGTATTGTCTACGGTTACTAAATATGCTCTGCATAGTCGTGATGGCAGTGCTTCCAGTAATTCTTTACAACGTTCAGCTCTGACTGCTTTGCTGTTTATTGACAATGTATGGGGGACCCATTTTGTATTGTTCTACCACATTACTTCAATATTTTCTTCCACACTGTTAAAAAAATTGGTCGGCTTATGAGTCGTTGAGTAGTCGGAATTACATGATCGATTCAGTGTCAGCCTAGGAGTAATACATAATATTAATTAATAAATCATTATGTAAATTTCAAAAACATTACGTAATAAGTATATAATTAAGGAAAACATTTATTAACTACATGTACATATTTATGTGTATTTTAATACTAACAAATAATATTTTAATTATAATTATGAAACATGTACATAAACAGTATATGTATATAATGTAGTATATATGTGTAAATGAAAATGCAATATACATATATGTTCACACACTGAAATACCTAATGCAATGGCAATAGATGAATATAAAAATACATAAAGAGTTATATGTTTTTATATATGTTTAGCATTATACGCTATATTTGTTCACTAGATTTCGGTTATATTTCAAAATTGGAAGTGTTGAAGTGGGTAGATTTACAAGATTAAAAGTATCAGTGAGAGAAACATTCTGGTAGTTAATATAGGTAAAATATATTTTTTCCTTGCTTCTATTTCAAAATTACCCAAGCCTTGACTTTTACATTAGTAGTTTTAAGTTTTGAAAAGGGTATTTCGGCAAAATATTAATCTTGACTTCTGTATAAGCCACTATTTTAACATTTTATCCAGTTAAAAGAATATCTCTAGTTATAGAGTTAACAACTTCTAAATTGGAGGTAAAAATAAATAATATGAATTGCAAGTATTATCAATGTCATTTACATGGGATAATTTCTTTACAGTCTTTACAGTCTTTTACAGTTTATTTTCCGCATTTACAGTTTAAATGAGTGACATTCACTCGCAAAATGTCCTATCTTAACACCTCCATTGCATTTTGAATTCCGCGCTTTGTCGGATGCGAAGTGTGAATTCGAGCCCCATCTGTAGCATGAACGTGGCTCCATCGATCCCATGTTTGCTGAGCTCTTTAGCTGTTGGAATGCGGTTGTATTCGTAAGTTGTTGACGTTATGTGGTCTTCCTAAAATATTGTATTGCGGCGACATCGAGGCCTGTGGTGTTGACACTTCACCTTTCCTTTCTCGAACGCTCGTAGGCTTCGGCCATCCTAATCGCTAGGTCAAATGAAAATTGGGTGTCATTCTCCGATAGCAGACGCTCTCCTAGTCTGTTGTCATGAACTTTTAAGATGTCCCATAGCATGTCATTTGTAGATGCTCCGAAGTTACATTCCACTGATATACGATGTAACTGGCAGGAGAACTCAGTTATGCTCTCGTTATTATTGATTGTCGAAATTGAAAGAACGCCTTGCGCTGAAATAGAACGCTTGATTTGCCCACGAAAAATTCTGTTAAACGGTCAACACTGCTGCCTTGTAACTGGCTTTTGTATTGTCCATATTGTCGAGCTGGTATTGGCCATAGTAAGTGTTTAGGCAGTCATAGCCTAGGGCATTCAGAAGTAAGGGTGGGTGAGTGTCTTCATCCACTTTGACAATGAGGAAATAATTTTCCAACTGTCGGAGGAAAAACGTATTCATTTTGTTTTAGTAAAATGTGTTGATGTAATAATCGTTAAAATAATCCGTTTATAAAATATAAGAAAACAATGTTTCTGGGAAAAGGTGTATTTAGTACAAAAAGTTCGTGTAAGTTCAACATATGCTTGACAAATGTGCAGTGTGACTCCGTGGCAAAGACGTTTAAATATTATGTTGTTTCATTCTAATGTCTCGATGCCAACTTGATTTTGTAGTTTTAGAGTATATCTCTTTCTGTCTATAGTATCAAAAGCTGCTGATAAATCGTGGGCTATTATGAGGACAATATTGCTCATGTCGATTAGATGAAGAAGGGACGTCTCGCAACTGTGGCCTGGACGGAATCCATAACCCGATGGGGGTATTGCTCCAATGCTCTTAACATGTGACATAATTTGGTCAGCTAGCAATTTTTCAATAATACGAGATATCCCATTGAGTAAGGAGACAGAGCGATGACTGATATTCTACTTCCGGGCATTTTCTTTTCCATATTGTAGTTACCTGAGCTATTTGCCAACTTGCTGGAAAGGTACATTCAGTTATGAAAGCATTTGCAATAATAGCAATTTTATAGGCCAAACATGCCCCACAAGCTTCAATATGGCCATAGGTATTTCGTCGGTACCCGATGAGTGGGTTGCCTTTGCTTTGTTTAATGCTTTGTGGACGTCATAGGTAGTTATATGTGAAAACTGATTTAACTTGCGCATCTGCATGCTAGGTATTTCTGTATTACCTTCTGGAATCGTGTCTCTTATTTTCTTTGGTTTTTCAATGAAAAAAACATTTAGATCATCTGATGTGCAGTATGGTTGCGGGTGGTGAACCATCTCACGACCTAGGAGTTTCTTATTAAGCTTCCAGTCTTCATTTAAACCTAAATGAGTCCAGAGGTCTTTACCGTTGCCTTGACTACCATAGCTTGTCTAGTCTGTTGTAGGAGCTTCTTTGCATTACGTCGGGCTTGTGCATATAGTTGTTTTTCTTTGTGCGAGCTGTTTCTTTTCTTGCTAGACGAGCCAGTTTGTTTCTAGTTTGATTGCTTTAAGATTTTCATTTGTAATCCATGCTTTCTTTTTAGTTACGACAATTTTGATACACTTAAAAGGAGCCAGTGCTGTCTTTAAGGTTTTGGTCCAGAAGGAATTTAATTTAGATAGTAATATGCCCAAGCTGACTGGGTCATTCACCTCCATATCATTTGCAATGAGAGAATTGATGAACACATCCTTGTCAACTTTGTGCCAGTTCCGTTTAGTACAGGGTGGTGGTGGAAACTTCCAATATTACCGACTGCAAAATGTGGAATAATAATTATAAATGAATTAATAATGTGTTATGTTGTAATATCTAAATAAATTCCAATTAAGACAACGACTCCTTTTCACAAAGTTAACATTTGAAAACTTGGGTTCATAGTAACATAATTCATCTACATATTAAGTAAAGAGGCCACACATTGCACGTGTGACGCCTGAAGGCCGACAAAAAAGTACACAACACATCATGAACGCGATAAAATTCTGAATTATAATAAAATGTGTAAGATGCATTCCAGAATCCAAATAATCGTATTAGATCGTAGGTATTGGTTTCGAAATTCAGAAAAAATGGGGAAAGCATATATTAATATGGATGCACAATATATTAAATTAGTCGGGCGCCAATTCAATATATTGCTACCCTTTAAATGTCTCAATACTACCATTGTATATATTAATATGAATGCAGTAATATATTAAATTAGCCCTCCAATTCAATATATTGCTACCCTTTAAATGTCTTAATACTTAAAGGTAAATAATGCCATTAATGATAATATTGTTTTTTAGTACCTACCTACCTGTTTAGCTCATTTACCTATTTTAGCCTATAGACATAGTTTATA